>APFE030101883.1:0-68343 GCA_000404065.3 Pinus taeda
TAGTTGCTCATGATGAAAAGATCTTCCTTCAAGCGATCAAGCTTCTTTAGAAGGACTTGCTCTGATACCAATTGTTGGAAATAATACTGAGAGGGGGGGTGAATAAGTATTATCTAGATCTTTTAACAATTCTTCCTTATTTATATTTTGAATTATTTTTGCATATCAATACCATCAATAATGAGCATGAACAAGAAAAGCAGACAGTCACATCAAAGAACACCAGATATAAGGTGGAAACCCAATGTGGGTGAAAACCACCTGCTGCAATATGTCTCTATCTTCATTCAAATTAGAAACCCTTTTACAATGGTCTTGTACTAGTGCAGTCCTTTACCAGTACGCAGGCTGCAACCTGCAAAGAGCTACAACTCTCTCTCATTTTCCAGTCTCTCCTGGAAGGGAGCTGCAACCCCCTACTTCTTTTCTTTCAAGGACCACTTTAATAATTTTCAAACTGGATCCATAAATATCAAATGATCATCAAGTACCAGTAAGTCACCCAGATAACCAGATCCACAATAACAGAAAACTAAACCCAGAACACCTTCTGTGGCGTCTCCTGTGGCGCCTCCTGCGGTGTCTCCTGCGACGCCTCCTGCGGCATCTCCTGCAGCGCGTCCTGCGGTGTCTCCTGTGGCGCCTCCTGTGGCGTCTCCTACAGCGCCTTTTGTGGCATCTCCTGTGGCACCTTCTGCGGCGTCTCCTATGGCGCCTTCTGTGGCGTCTCCTGCAGCGCCTCCTGCGGCACCTCCTGCGGTGCCTCCTGTGGCGTCTCCTGCGGTGCCTTCTGTGGCGTCTCCTATGGCGTCTCTTGTGGCACCTTCTGCACCGTCTCCTGCGGCACCTTCTGTGGCATCTCCTGCGGCGCCTTCTGCGGCATCTCCTGTGGTGCCTTCTGTGGCATCTCCTACGGCGCCTCCTGCGGTGTCTCCTGGGGCGCCTCCTGCGCCGTCTCCTGCGGCACCTCCTCACTTCCGCAGCTGCAGCGCTCGAGAGATCACCCTTCACAGATTTTCTTTCCACTTCACTTTCATATAGATCGAGCTTTTGAAACAATAACCCAATATTTCAGATCTTAAGATATTCAACCCAAAAGCATACACAAGCCAAATGATCTCCTTTGCTTTATATAGGCAAGCTCTTCCTCAAATCATGGACCAATACCACGGGCCAAAACCATAACAAACCAATACCATCAACTCAATACTAGGGATCAACACGTCTGTCGAGATGCCATGGTCGAAAAACCATAGGTTCAAATTCCAAGGACTAACTACCATGGACCAAAGGTAAGTTTTCACACATGAAATAAACTTTTCTCTGCATAAAATTACGTGAACTTTTCTCCACATGAAATAAACTTTTATAAACTTTTCTCTGCATAAAATTCCGTGAACTTTTCTCCCGCGTACTTCTTAATTCTCATCATATTGAGAGCCATGCCATGGGTATTGCCATCAAGTACAACATCTGTAACATATAACCATACTAGAAGCATCATGCCAACAGAAAGAAGACATTTATCACCAATACTGGTTGCATATGGCAAAAAGAGTAGGGGAATGTACGTCGACTTCAAAGATAAATGCTTATATATATCTATATCTATATCTATATATATATATATATATATAGTTAGTAGCCATACGAGATGTGACACATACAAACCAAAAAAATATACACCTCAAAAAATGGTTTGTTTTGTAAATTTAAAATTAAACTACTTTTGAGTCATTTTGAAAATGTTTAGGTTAAAATCCACCATGTGTTAGTTTTAGGTTACCCAAAACTTATATTTTGATCAAGTTTACAATTTTCATAAGTTAATATTCATGACATTCTTCTTTTCTTATTTTCTAAATTCAATTGTGAAATGTAGTTTTTACAAAGGTGGAAAAACTTATGTAATTTAGATAAGAAAATATGGTAGAATTTAAGAGACATTCATCACATAAATTCAAGAAATTCTAACATTCTATTAATTTATTTAGAAATTACGAATCAAAATTTTATGAACTAATTTGAATCAATTAGTTAATTTTATTATTAATGGATTCCTATTCATGTCTACTAGGCATTGATTTATTCATATTCTTTAGTTTTATTAGTAGTTAACATAAAGAGTTCAGACTTATTTCAAAGGTAGGTATGGCTTCATTTATTTTGAATTCAATTAAAAGGTTGTCATGTTAAATAATGTGAATATCTATTTCGTGTTTATTTCAGGGAAAATTTTAACCATGAAAATTTATGGCAAAGTTTTGAAAAGTTGTTAAATATCGCTAGTCTCCAATAGGGGAAATGTAAAATATTTGACATTTTTGTAAAATTTCAAATTTATAGTCTCCATAATACTATATTATTTGGGAAAATCATTTTTAGGAAAAATGCAAGAGGTGTGGTAAAATGGAAAACTAGCCCACCTTTAAATATTACCCCATAAAATTTTCCTTGTTTAGAAAATTTGACTAGGATTATTTATTGTTGTTTTATTATGTTTTTTTCCTTACAATATTTTTAAAATGTATATATATTTTTATCTCACACACACACACTACACACACACACCACTATGGATATATATATATATTTATATATATATATATATAGTATATATAGTATAATATTATAATGAAGCTATAAAATTAAAGGTTGTCGTTTTTGTGATTGTGTTTTAAAATCCTGTGATAATTGTCAATGTATGAGGAGGGCAAACGAAATTCGTGGATTGACCCATTGTGTGTGTTTATAGAAACTGTTTATTTATATTCTTCATCGCAACCTGAACAAAAATTATGAGACAACTTCCTTCCTTGTCATATAAAACCATCTTGACATATAATCAATTCAATTTATTTTTAGAAATGAATTGGAAATATAAATATATATTTCATATATTATAACATCTTAATTGTGTGCCTCAAAATACATTTTCAATTAATTATTTAGTAATTTATATGTATAAAAATACATTATCAACTCAAATCCCATTGAATGTACATAAGTTGTAAAGTGAAAGGTGCATAAATAATTATCTTCAAGAATTTCTTGACAATCATACTTCATTAATAGACAACATAATCAACATAAACAATTATAAATATACTTAACGTTTAGAGTCTTACTGACACAAAAGTTAGTGTGAAAATTAAATTAGATTAGTAAAATTCCTTATTGAACACTCCCACTCACTTAATTGATGTAATTTTGTAGAATGGTACAAGTGGACTCTTTGATTGAGGATGCTAGGATAAAGGGCATGAAAATTTGATTTATTTTCAGTATCTCATTAACATATTTATCAAGTAATTCTCCGTTTGTGTTATTTAACTCAACTTTTCAATAACCACTATAACCTCAAATGTTGTAATCATTCCAAGCATAAACCTTACCTGGCACGTAATGATTCTTCTCCTCATTATTGTGATGATTCGATTCTCTGTCCAATGACATGTCTTATTCCATTTCATTCATCGCGTAGAATCATATAATGCAAATCAAATACATTTTAAAAATGCACAGCACTCACTCTTGATATGACCTCCACAATTCCAAAAAGATGCATGCTATGTATGATGTCAATCATTGTTTAAGAAAGAGATATTCAAGAAGTCACACTATTATTTCAAAATGTAAGCCTACACATGTCTTGAAGTAGTATTTATAGTATTGATCTCACACACAATATGGGTATCATCAAACTCATTTATGCTTTTCCATCAGATTTTCATTTTGGAAAAAAATGCATGCCCTCATATTTAATCATTATAAAATTTCGAGATCTAAAACGAGCTTTGAAACAATAATTTGTAATAACAATTAATTTAATTAGAACAATAGGATTCAAGATGATGATGTCAACCATGGTTAAAATTCACCATTTTTGGAGTAAAAAAATAAAAATGTTAAAACATAAAAAATAAGAAGACTACTTTTTGAACTTCTATTTTCAACTTTTTTCCTTATAACTTTACTCAAATTTTTAGGGGATCAATCATTGGATGCATAATTTAATTCCTCATCCAAGGAGTGTCCATGTTGCATAGTTTCAATGGACCTTGCTACACAAAAATTGAGAAATACATGAAAAACATGATTGAAATCACTTTTCTCACATGTTTCTTATTTCTTGTGTAGCAGGGACCATCGAAAGTATGCAACATCGGTATTCTATGGATGAAGAAATAACTTTTTCATCTGCCTAGTACAACCACATGAAATTTGAGTAAAACTGTAGGGAGATAAGTTGAAAAATTATTTTTCTCTTTTTTCCTTCTTAAATTTGATGAGGTAATCTAGTCCTGTGTTATTACTTCCACTATTATTTTATAATATTACATAGGAGGCCCATTCTCGACATAAAAAATTCTCAAATGTGTGTTAACTACAACTTTTATTCATTTATTTATTAATGCCAAGTCATCTTCACTCTTCTCATCACTTAGATGACAATTATTTCTATCATCTCTACAAGTCATATACTGTATATATAATCAAGAAGGCTAATTATCCTTAGAGACTCGCCCACAATTTCTTTCAACAATAGTTTGATGTCAATGATATAGCTAGCAACCCCTTTGTTAGAAACAATATACATTTTGACATCCTATTGCTCTAGTTCTTCACATGTAGCTTCAATATCTTAATATTCAAGAGAGTCATCTTTTCTTATTAAACAAAATATGAAATATCCTCTTTACATTCATCTTGTCCTCATCCTTATCATTCAAGGATAATATCTCACTTACAATGCAATAGAAAGTCACAAAATGTAAACCATATACATAAATTTCTTTAAATTTTACAATGAAAATCTATTATTGATGAAAACGCCCAAATACATTATTGCATCAATCCACATAATTAACAAATATATTGTCTAAAATAAATAACATCAACACGAAAAAGTATACACCAGATTCAACATCTAATGCACCCCTGGATTAAAGTGTAAACACATCCCCTTAGTAAAAACAAATATTCAATGTTATCTCTTCATTTATTAATGTAACCTTAGGTTGTTCTCAATTATAGAACACTCAGGCTAATTTACTTAGGGACATGGGAAGCCAACTTTATTTTTCTTCATCTTTGATTTATCCATGGATTGTCCTAAATATCTCATTTTCTTTATCTCACCTTTTTGATAACTATTACAACATTTCAATTTCTATTTATTCCAATTGTTAATACTTCTTCCATGGATAACAATTCTCGGCCTCATTCTTGCATCCATTTGATGTCTAACCCGATTGCACATTTCAATGAACACTTGACACACTATCAAGGATGGGATGTGGAAGGTGGGCTTACAATCAATGTTGATGAAAATATAACGCACATTAGCTATTTTGAGAATGAGTGCTAGAAAATTTAATATGGACACCATTATTTAAAAAAATGCATGAACACCAAGTCCAATATTGAGCTATTGTCCATAAATACATGCCAATATGAACAAGGCACACCATTACATTGAAAATGCATTCCTTGGATCTTGCACATCTCTACTGAGTCTTTATATTCCTCATTTCTCATGTGACCTACATATTGTCAAACTCAATTTGATGCTCTTGCATCACTTCACCTTTTGGAGGGTGGTGAGCGTTGATGTGAATGTGTGCATGTATGTCAACTACCTACCCCAACGGTCTTGTCTGTGTGCACATGCACAACACCCATTCTTTCTAAAAGTGAGGCAAGCAGAGATATGCATGTTTCCAACTATACTTTCATACCAAATGGTTATGGTATGTACTTGTGCACCACCCAACTAAAAAGACGCACATACAAATTCACAATTTCAGTTGTGTGTAAATGTCATATGTACATACTTCACATATTTAAGCGATGAAGTTATTGCATTTTGTTTTGATAAGTATTCTTCAAATGATCGTTAAATATTGTAATATAGTTCTCATGATTAATTTATTAAAAGAGTAACATAATACTCTTATTCAAAAAGATCCTTTTTGAACATAGCTTTAAAAGAGTAACATAATACTCATATTCAAAAGGATCCTTTTTTAACATAGCTTGCGACAATATCCATGACTATAAGTAAGGTAAGTAGATGAAAGTATTTCTTGTTGTGAAATCTCTTTTTCTCATAATTTCTATATTAAAATTGAGTATATATAGATATATATTATATATATATTATAATATATAATATTATATATATTACTTAGGAAAATTAACAAAAAGCAGAAACTTCATGAAGGTGTGGGGTTGATTCTTGAATCTTATCTCAAAAAGCCAAAATAAGCCTATTTTGACCAATCAAATAATAATTTATTATTATTTTTAGAGATAATATAATTTAATAATATTAATTTAGTTATTAATTAAAATAATAATATTATATATTTTAAATATAAATTATTTAATTATAATTCATCCATACCTATAGATATATAAAATTAGAAAAAAAGAAATTGTTTCTTTTGGAGAAGATATAGGGAAAAATAAATTATTTACATATAAATAAAAAAATTCCCTATCCAATAGGTTGTACAATTTTCTAATATTTAAAAAACATATTCAAAATTGATACTCTGACATCATTTATAACCCATATAATTCAGGTCAAGGACAGTTTTTCTTTATAGATCGTTGGAGTTGTTGTTTAGTTCTCTACTTTCTCTTTTTTCTTTAACCTGAAATTTTCTTAGAGCCCTCTTGATGATTGAAATAGTTTAATTGTTTTTAACAATTTCTTACATTATTATTTTTTAAATATTTTTATCGCTTAATACTCTGGAGTATAAAACTAAAACAAAAGCAAAGCAAAATCAAACAAACAGATGCGGCTTTTAAAATGGAGTGGCTTATTTTTTAATTTTTATGAATTAGCAAGGAGTTTAAAATTAAATGAAAATTAAAAAAACAAAAACAAACATGCAAACACAAAAGAAACCGCTGTAGGTTCTAATAAAAATGAGGAGTATAACCAGTACTCGCTCAGATCAATAAAAACAAGAATAATGTACATTAATTTAAATTTAAACATTTATAAATTAATTAATATATATTTATTATATAGTAGCGTTTGTGTTTTAATTATAAATATATAATTATATAATAGTGTTTGTGTTCTTGTATTATATTTGACTTCAAGTTTATTGGTAGTTTAGGGTGCTTATTTATAGGGAAAAATCTCTATGTTAAGTACTCTTGCTGAGCTGTGCTGTTCTTCAGGTGTTATACACCAGTTCTCTAGGTGTTATAATGACGATGAGCAGCATGTTGAGGATTGCTGGAGTGTTAGGTTTGTTATCTTGTGGATTACTCGCTCATAAAGGTTAAGTATGAGTATTTAATTCAATTTTATTATGCATGTGATTTATGGTTTTGGTTTATGATTATTATATGTGATCTATGATTATGGTTTATGATGGTTACATGTAATTTGTGATTTTGATATATGATAGTTTTGTTTAGAGCTAACCTGATGTGATATGTTTATGCATGTTTTTTTGGCCATAGATGTTAGTTTTACTTATTATGATAGAAAGAAAACATAATTGCAAATGTACCTTATTAACAAGATACCAATGAGGTATGATTTGAAGTTATTTCAATTTATTTATAAATCTAATGGAAGTTATGTGCTTGGTACATGAAGCATGAATATTCCCAGCTAGGTGGTTGAAATCAACTACAATAATTAGTAGCATGAACAAGAGGAATTGGAAAATGCAGCAATATGCTAGTAAAGAACTTCAGGAGCAAGACCATTTTGGGACACTGGTACCCAATAGTGTCCATTGATTTCCATGAGCATGCTATGACCTATATCATGGTTTTGAAGTAAGGATATGCCTTGGTTTTGTATCTTCCGATGTAAGGAATCATTTCTAGGGGATGGACTACATGATATGGGGGTGCCAATATAATTTGGAAGGTGAGAGAGTGCATGGAAGGGGTGACCAAATTGCCCGAGGGACTGCATAGTAGAGAAGGGGAGGCCAAGGATGGATCTTTTTTTGTCACTAGAATTTTTGTTTAGAATCAAATACACATTAGGATTGTGTTGTGGAACAATGAGCCAATAACTATTAATTGAGAGGAAAAGTGGTGCAAGATTGTAGCACTCGACATTGAATGTAGCTTTGACTTTGTAGTGGATTATGGACTTCCAGAGAAGGGAGTGAATCTTGGTATTAATTTGAGGGTGGAGTTGTCAGCCTCTAGATTCCCTTATTGCAGATGCAGGCATCATATCCTTTCATTTTCTAGTTGATAAAATGTGCATATGTGTATATGTGTGTAATATTGTAGATATTGTATGGAGCTGTACTTATAAATCTCCATAGACAGTCTGGTTATTTTTTGGTTGAAGAAAAGGCATATATGTATATGTGGTTATTGTAAATATTGTAATGAGCTATCTTCTAAAGCTCCAATAAATGGTATGATTATCATGTTCCATTAGTCGTCATTATAAACATTGAAATGAGATGTGTTATAAAGCTCTATGGGTAGTATGTTTTGTGTTCAGTAATATTGTTGGATATAGGTGTCACTAAACATCGAGGACAGTGTGCCCCCAAAGGGGATTGTTCTTTAACAACCCTGGTTAAAAATCCATGTAAAAATATATAAGGCCACGACGATGGGACACGTATTCCAAGATGAATGGTGGGTGGAAAAAATCCTAGTGGGTGTTGATTCAGTTTATTATGGCTAAGAAAATTAATAAATGTAATGGAAAAAGATTTGGTAAATGTAACGCCTTATTTTTATGAATGAGTAAGGCGTTTAAAATTAAATTAAAATTAAAAAAAAAAAACAAAAACAACCATGCATTCACAAAGAAACCGTTGTAGGTTCTAAACATTTATATATTAATTAATATATATTTATTATATAGTAGTGCTTGTGTTTTAATTATAAATATATATTATATAATAGTGTTTGTGTTCTTGTATTATATTTGACTTCAAGTTTATTGGTAGTTTAGGGTCATGGTTTGCTGTTGCTTATTTATAGGGAAAAATCTCTATGTTAAGTACTCTGGCTGAGCTGTGCTGTTCTTCAGGTGTTATACACCAGTTCTCTAGGTGTTATGATGACGATGAGCAGCATGTTGAGGATTGCTGGAGTGTTAGGTTTGTTATCTTGTGGATTACTCGCCCATAATGGCACTAGGCCCGAAGTGAATAAAATCCTTTTGACGGAGGCGCGCTGGGCCGTTACGATGAGTCATTGCTTTATCAAAACGGGCGTGGAGGCCTTTGGAAACCAAGCTGGGAAGTGAATAAAATCCTTTTGACGGAGGCGCGCTGGGCCGTTACGATGAGTCATTGCTTTATCAAAACCGGCGTGGAGGCCTTTGGAAACCAAGCTGGGAAGTGAATAAAATCCTTTTGACGGTGGCGCGCTGGGCCGTTACGATGAGTCATTGCTTTATCAAAACGGGCGTGGAGGCCTTTGGAAACCAAGCTGCTCTTTGGTGGAGGCCAAACGCCGTGTGCAGAGGAGGACGCTCATGGTGGATGGCTGTCTGGTCAATAGTTTCAAGAGATTCCTGGTGAATCAGCCGAAAGGAGCGAAGTGAGCATGAACCCATTTTCCAGCTGTTGTCACGATCGTCGTTTCCACCAAAGATAGTGACAGTATTTTCATCATCTGATTGGCACGATTCAAAGAGCTAAATTTGCTGTAACAGTAATGGTGAAATCCACCGCAATTTGTGCTCTTCTGAAACGTGCCAATCCGATGATAAAAATGCAGTTACAGAACTTTGTGTCAAAGTTCCATTTCCCATCCAAGAAGGGACGCACAACGGCTAGAATGCGTTATGTTATGTTTGTCATTTTTGTTTTGAGATAGTAAACATATGCTTTCTTTTTGTTTGTTATTCACAGAAGATGTTGAGATTGTTTACCATCGATATCTAAATGCTTCAACTTACGCTAGTTTTTCGGACTTTTCTTTATTTGAAATTGTTTTTTTGTTACATATAGTTTTATATTTTTTCTTTTATGATTACAACTAATAAACTTGATTTTATATTAAATTTTGAATTTTTTTTTTAATTTTTAATCGAAGTCGCACCCTTTTAGCGTCGCTGAAATTGCGTACGTTAACCGTTAAAATTGCATACAGATTTCCATTAACGACTAAGATTTCCATTAACTGTTAAAATTGCATACAGATTTCTGTTTAGAGGGACCGCAAAGAAGGTTTCCAATCAGAATTACGGACCTCTGGTGGCCATCTTCTCTTCAAAAATCTTTTTGGACGCATGAGATCGCAGGTATGCAATGATATTTTACAAAGTGAATTTTAGTATACGTGATAGAATAGAGTATCTAGGGTTTGTAAAAGTGATCACACGTATATCATAGGTAAGTATAGAAGGCCAAGTGTAGTAAGATTCAAATTGTGTGGGATATAAAAACAAAAATGTGGGAAATCATGCTCGCCAATTCACAAAATATCACTCTAAATAATAAAACATTTTGAGGATAGTAATGATGAAAACAATGCATGTATAAATATGCACTTGAACTAAGATTCAAATTCTCCACATTTTCTAATTTTATTAAAAAAATCAAGAATATATTGGATCTACAATTAAAAGACTACAATTTGTCCTTTCCAAAAATTACTTGAAAAATTATATAGTCAAGAGGCTTTTCAAATCCAAATCTTAAATCCAAATCTCAATATGGTACATGTATCTTTGATTGCTCCAGTTTGGTATACATTTGTTTTTGTTGGCTGGCATACAATCAATATTTAGGTGCTTTATGATTCCATAGGAACTTACCCGTCAAACTTGACTTTTTGAAGAAATCCCTCCCTCTAATATTTGTAACATGATTTGTTTCATGCTTGTGAAAAAAATATGCAGCTTTCACTAAAAGTAATATCTGTTATAGACATATCTTGCTTATCAATTCAAAATATGTATAATTTACCCTATTCATGTGATTAAATATGAACAAGTGCATGAGCTTGAGGAAGCCTCAAGTGCAACTTAAATGGCTATATGGACCAGGAGAGTGGATCAGGAATGTGCCTTAACAGAGGGCCAAAGAGATGAATTTGAGAACATGATCTGTGCTTTAACCTTGGAGAGAAATAAGATAAAAGAAGAAATGGGTTTTCTCTAGACAATGTCGATGCAGCTCGTGAGATAGTTGAGGTACTTGCAAAATATTTGACTCTAAAGGAGACACCTATTCCAACTAAATTTGCAAGGCTCATGTTAGTTTCTAATATTCTTCATGATAGTAATGCTCCTATGAAAAATGCTTCTTGATATAGGATGAATTTTAAAGCAGCATTGCCTCATATTATGGGAATCTTTAATGACTTATACCAAAATCTCACTAGTCGAATTACTATTGAAGCTTTAAGGGAGAGAGTGATGAAATCCCTCTACCTTTGGTGAAATCGGTTTCTCTTTAAGATGCTTATGTGAATGGACTTATATCTACCTTTCATCGGTATTGAAATTTAGGTGTCCATCCTTCTAATTCATATGTGGAGATGCCCCACCATTAAAAGACCTTGATAGCTCTAAACCTAATCTTACAGACATAACACATGAATCTGATCCAAATCAAGATGTTACTCTAGTGATTGGAGAGGGAGAAACATCTTGAGAATTGTTTAGTATTCCTCTTGTGGAGCTTCAAAGATAGTGTGGGAAAAATGGTTTATCTATTCATGCTAGTAGGGAGGTAATGGTTTCCCAATTTCTTATCTTAGAAGAAGAATAGAAGCATAAGAACCAGGATCAAGATGAGGATGTCAAGTATGGGTATGAGTTTGCAATATGAGGGAAGCATACAAGAGAAACTAATGCTTGTTTAAAATTGGGAGGGGGAAGGTGGAGCACATGTGCAGAAACAAAATCCATACTTATAATGATAAGGAATATATGTCCAAATCCAGTAAAAATGTTTAGGAAGAATCATCTTTATGGTCATAAGATGAGGAATGTGAATGAGTGGATGACTCTTGCCATGGAACTTTTAAAAAAAATGCTTGCATGGTGGTGACCTCAAAGACATTAATCCAACTACTAGATATAAAACATTTAACATGCAATTCTATGAAAACATATCTTATATTACAAGCTTCAAAGTGGACTTGTGAGGATGGCAAAATTGATTCAAAGGAAAAGGAAGGGCTTAAGGGGCCTTGTTTGAATTACTCTTATTTTAGTAGTGATGACATATTTTGGGTTTCTGGGAAATAATACAAACAAGAAGTCACAATGGACAACATTTCTCCTACTCTTAATGACACTGGAATTGATGAAGGTCGAAGGTGATTCTCGTTTCCTATAGGATGCTGATTTATTTGTTCCTTTATATATATACCATCTGGTTTGATACTGTAAACATGTAATATCATGCAAAATCTACATCAATTGGAGGTAACACTCATTGAGTATCCTGATTATCTTGAAGAACATTCAACTAAAAATGTTGAAGAAATTGAAAGAAAAGTATCTTCCCACATAAAGAGATTAGAAGTTGGATATGGGTCAATAGAACCCTTGACTAATAAAGGCACTAGATAAAATTATAGATACCACATGGATTCTATTGAAAATAGCAACAACAAATACTAAAAATAGAAGTCTTAAAAATAGCACTGTTATGAATAGTAGTTTGGGTACCAGTGCTGGATTGGGTAATAGGGAATGAAAAATGGAAGTGCTAAAAATAGCATTTCTTTTTTAGCAGTTTAGGATGGATTCTTTTTTTATTCGGTCCCTAGACTAAAAATAGGAAGTAAAATTCGAATTTGAACTTAACAGTTGTTTGAAAATAAATTAATTAATTCTCCATGAGTTAATTAGTTGAGAAAATTCAAATATGAAGTCTATGTGAGGACATGCAATAGAAACCCTATTAATTGAGGAATTTATCCATCAATTAAAGAGATAGGAATGAGTTCTAATTTGAGTAGTAATTAGTTGGCTCAGTTAACTGAGTCAAATCCAGTTATATTTGATTTAAATAATTTGTTTAAATTAAGTAAGTTCAGTTAGTTAATGCATGCTAGCATATAATTGTTGTTCTTCAGATAACTAAATATTCTCTCATGAATAGCTCATGCATGTTAGCTCAGACAGAGACCCATTTGAGATCAGAGAAGGGATAGTGTACTATTAGTTGAATGAATATTTTTCCTATAAAGGGAGCTCATCCATGATGAGGATTTATCTCCTTTAGGACTGCGTAGTTGGATCAAAGGTTAGTGAGTGTGTTAAGAGGCCAATTCACACAAGTGGTTACACTGGACCCCAATTAGAATTGCACAAAGAAATAGGAGGCTTGGAGGGCAGACTAGAGGTTAGATAGAGGCCTCTGACTGTCTATGAGCAACAAAGGTATTGCAGAGAGAGAAAGATAGCTTTTGAGCTGATTATTTTTGTAATACTGGCTATATTTCCACTTGTATGATAATACGGAGTTGGGGTTTTAGTCTAAGGCTTTCCCTGGCTTATATCTTCTTTTTTATGTGCGATTGATTCCTTCTTATCAGTTATATGTGTTCTTATTGATGCTTCTCATGTTCGATTAAGCTTCCACTAAATTGGTTGTAGAAGTAGATGAAGTATTTTACTTTAGTATATTGCATTATCAAGTGATCTACAGGTGGGAATTTCTACATGGTATCGGAGCAAAGGTGATCAAAAAAAAGAATAGTATACAAAGAAGGGAGAAGTTCAACGTTTGAAGTTCATGATTATAGAATTCGAATTCTTATCACATCTCAATTTAACTAATGGCATTCAACAGTTTGAGACTCAAGTATGCCCTTGATAGAAGCTCGAATTATATAGCCTAGAAGGATCACATGGAAGCGGTATTAGAGGATAACAGTCTAAAGGACTTCATTGATCAGGAAGTCCCCAATCCAATAGCATCTAGTGCCTAAGAATTGGCAGAATGGAAGAAATGTGTGGCTAGAGCGAGGAGAATCCTCCTGGAGGGAGTTCAAGACCACATTGTCTCGAGCCTCCATGGGAAGGAGACATAGTTTCCAATGTCGGAAACATTGAATGATCTATATCATAACAACAATGATTAGAGGAAGTTGGCGCTAAAAGATAAGCTTCAAAAAATCAAGTGTGAAAAGGGTGACACGATCTCTACATATCTGAATAAGCTCACCACCTACAGAGATGAGCTTGGAAGTGTAGGGATCATGACAGTCGATGATCAAATGGTGAGTCTTACTCTCCTCAGTCTTCCTAAGAGCTAGCATAGCTACCAAGACTCAGTTAATGGAAGAGAGAAATTGTTAGATTGGGAAGGACTTTGGTCGGATTTAATGTAGGAGGAGATAAGAAGAAGCACCAGAGATGGTTCTTTATCCAAGGAGGATGAAGAAAATTACGCCTTAGCAAGTAAGGCAAAGAAGGGGAAGGAGAAGTTTTCTCTTTCTGAATCCAGTTCCTCCCATGGTGGGAAGAAGTTTGACAAATCGAAAATGCGATGCTTTCGTTGTCATGAGGTCGGCCATTTTGATACAAATTTTCCACTAAGGAAATCCAAGAAGGGATCTATGGAAGGATCAAAAGGTGAGGCACTAGCCTCACAGTTCGAGTTGGATTTCACACTATTCGCATGCATTATTTCATCCACTGTGGGAAGTGGTTGGTTTCTTGAGAGTGGAGCTTCTTTCCACATGACCGACGATAAGAGCTTGTTCATTACTTTGGAGGAGAAAGATCTCGAAATACTCATAGTGATGGGTAATGATGGAAAGTATAGTGTCTCAAGTGTAGGCACTATTATTTTTCAGAGGGAACATGGAGCTTGCCTTACCTTGACCGATGTCAAGTATGTACTAGGATTGAATAGAAACTTGGTGTCGAGCATGATGCTAGAAAACAGAGGCTACGATGTAGTCTTCAGTAAGGGAAAGGTTTCCCTTAGAAACATCATCACTAGACAGGTGAAGCGGATCGGTTCACGGGTCAAGAACCTGTATTCTCTTGAGGTTCAAGATGCATGCAAAGCCTTGAGAAGCAAGGTAACTAATGGAGATTTGCTGGTTGAGAGGGAGAGTACATTACCTCTAAACATGCAACGCTAGAAGAAGTCTCAGACGATTGTGAAGGAGCCACAATTGGTGAAGCAGCTTCAGGAGGTTGTGGAGCAGCCACAACTAGAGAAGTTGAGAGGAGATCGAGTAGAGACATCTACTGATGTAGAGATCTCCAATAGGGGGAAACTTCGAGCCAAGTGGGCATAGGGATCACATGCAGCCATACCTCCAGGTAGGAGGTGGGGCAATGTGGAGTGATCATCCCAAGGAGGAGGGGTAGGATCCTTGATGTACCCAACCTCTTTGATTCGACTTTGCTATAGGAGCCCCGATGATGAGTAGTAGGACTGTCTGACTGGGTAGAGATAGATGCAGATGGAGTGAGCTACAGTGCAAGAGTCACAGGACTGTGTAGAGCTAGCATGCTGCAACAATGTGAGAGGAACATGAGTGTTGTACCAGTGCAAGATGGCATAGAGAGGTGTGAAATGGTGTGAGATGCATGGAGTGTTGCAGGAGCTCAGAGGTCAGAGAGGGGGAACTTGTTAGTAGCGGGTAGAGCTTTAGCATCAGAGTATGTTTCTAGCCCAACAGAGAGGTTAGTGGATTGTTTTTTTGTTCCAAGAGTTGCTGGAACAGCTACACTTGGTAGAAGTGCTGCATGCAGAACATTCCAGGGGTATAGGATTAGGTTCGAGTTGAATGCCTTTCTTGTTGAGAGGGAGTGTTGAAAATAGAAACAAGAAATGCTAAAAATAGAAGTGCTAAAAATATCACTACTATAAATAGAAGTTTGGGTACCAGTGCTGGATTGGGCAACATAAGTATTAAAACTAGCATTCTATTTTTAGTAGTTAAGGATGGATTCCTATTTTATTCAGTCTCTGGACTAAAAATAGGAAATAAAATTTGAATTTGAACTTAACAGCTATTTGAAAATAAATTAATTATTTCTCCATGACTTAATTAGTTGAGGAAATTCAAACACGAAGTTTATGTGAGGACATGCAACAATTTCTCTATTAATTGAGGAATTTATCCATCAGTTAAAGAGATAAGGATGAGTTCTAATTTGAGTAGTAATTAGTTGGCTCAGTTGACTGAGTCAAGTCCAGTTATATTTGATTTAAATAGTTCGTTTAAATTAACTAAGTTCCTTTAGTTAATGCATGCTAGCATATAACTGTTTCTCTTCAGATAATTGAATATTCTCTCATGAATAACTCATGCATGTCAGTTCAGACAGAGACCTAGTTGAGATCAAAGAAGGGACAGTGTACTATCAATTGGATGAATATTTTTCATATAAAGGAAGCTCATCCATGATGAGGATTTATCTCCTTCAGGACGACGTAGTTGGATCAGAGGTTAGGGTGTGTGTGAAGAGGCCAATTCACACAAGTGGTTGCATTGGACCCCAATGAGAATTGCGCAAAGAAATAGGAGGCTTGGTGGGGAGATTAGAGGTTAGATAGAGGCCTTTGACTGTCTATGAGAAGCAGAGATATTAAAGAGAGAGCAGGATAACTTTTGAGCTGATTCTTTTTGTAATAATAGCTATATTTCCACTTGTATGATAATACAAAGTTGGGGTTTTAGGCAGAGGCTTTCCCTAGGTTATATCTTCTACGTTCTGTGCGACTGATTTCTTCTTATTAGTTATATGTGTTCTTATTGATGTTGCTCATGTTCAATTAAGCTTTCGCTAAATTGGTTGTAGAAGTAGATCAAGTATTTTGCTTTAGTATATTGCATTATCAGGTGATCTACAGGCAGGAATTTCTACGCATTCATCTTGTATCACAAGTAATGCGTGAAGTTGTAAATCTACTGGATTTCATTTGATTGGAGTAGGTTCCATATGAAGTCTCTAGTGCTTCAAAATTGCAGTTCAATTTAAGTAATATTTACAATAGTTGGTACCTACATGATTAATATATTTGTGGCTTACTTGTTTTACATTATGATGGGAGCCATAGCAAGAGTCCCTCACGAAGAATAAGAAAACATAGGGAAAGAGATGATAGGGATAAATGTTTTGAAGGGAATGGGGAACAAGATCTTTATATTGTTTCTGTTCATCATGAAAGAGATGGTAATAGATATAGGATTCATGATTCTAATGTTTGAAGGGGGAGAGGGATGAGCACCAGTAGAGAACATGACAATCATGACAGGGATAGGGACAAATACAGGGATAGGGGAAAGGGAAGAGAGGGATAGGGATCATCATAGAGAAAGAGAGATGGAAAAGGAAAGGGATAGAGATAGGGAAAAATAGAGTAGAAGAATCTAGTCATTTATCTTAGTGTCTTTTGGTGCTAATATGTCCTCCCTACATTTTTATTTCAGTTGTGATATCTATACAAGTAGTTAGTTTTCTTTCATTTTTAGGTTTAAAGAAATGTTTCTTTTCCCTGAAGGTTTTGGATTCAAGTTATATTTTACAAATTTCATGATTAATGCGGAATTCCATTATTGAAATTCAGTTTCACTCAGAGGTGTCACATAAGCATACTAACGGAGTTTCAAAGTATAGAAGGTGACTTCTAACAATGTTTCATTTTTCATGTAATAGAAATCAATTATCATGTGCATAGCTTAGTACCTTATATATGAGAGCATTGTTTGTTATATTTTATCTCATTTTTGAGTTTCTATTAACGAGTTTTCAAGACATCCAAAATATGCACACCTATGATGGTGATTAGCTCCCCATGCTTCAATGGGTTTTGTTCTTCATGTGGTTAGCCTTATAAAGTAGTATTCAAACCAGTAGAGAGTTTATGCTATGGAGCATAACTATTACCATATTAGATGTATTTGCTCTGCTAAACTCAAGGGCCATGGAAGTGAATCATTTGAAATATGTTGTCATTATCACGTGACTAAGTGACAGGTTTCATGGAATCTACTAAGGGACCTTAATTTTAATTTCTCCATGATTGCAGGTGTCATTTTATGTAAGTGTATTTGGTTGCTAGCCTCTTTCTTCCATTTTTTATGTGTTCCAATTTAAATTCTTTGAAGGTTGTAAAGCATGTAAGAATTTTAGTCTCTTCTTAAATGAAACATTTTTAGATTGATATTGATATACTCTACAATAAAGAGATTAAACACAAATATAGTGGTGAGCATTTGAAGGATGAAAATGCATGTAATAGCTTAATAGGTGAGCCTAACTATTTGAGAATCAAGTCATGAAAATATAATACTATATGCAAGGATGATTTGATTACAATAGTCATTAGTAAACACACCGTTTTTTACAAATGATTTCATGAATATCTCTATCACGCATTTCTTTGTGTGTTGATCGGTTTATCCTTTTTTTTTGTTATTATAAATAAATATTGAAAAATGCTTGAAAAATAATATGGGAATATTCACTTTATCCTCTAACATGGGTGAATTTACAAGGAGATGAATTTAAGGACATGCTTGGTGGAACCATCCATTCTTCCCTACCTTAAACCTCTCATCAAAGAATGATACCGCAACCCAAACCTAGATATGTTGATGCACTAGGTGTAAACATAGAGAAATCAAAGATCGTAGGTACACCCATGTCACATTGTCAATAACAATTGCGGTAACAAGAGGAAAAGAAAGGGCGTGGAGATTGGAAATTAACTATTTTTATTGTTATTTCATAGACCTTCTAATGAATTTTAGAACCTTAACTCACCTCATTCATGGATTGCATGATGTATCCAGCTGAAGGAGGGGCTCCATAGTAGCACTCCCTTTTCACAAAAGAATCACATTATGTAAGATTTGCCTGTAAGAAACCAATGTAAGAAATCTCTTCCTCCATAATCATTTTGTGAAACTTCCTCTAATCGATTTGGAATGCATAGTATTGGTTTCGGCAACATCCATTTCGAAATCTAGGAATTCATGTCGATAGAGAGTAGCAGTAAATCCTTCATGATAATCTTGTTCCCTTACTCAAGAAAACACAACGAATGCATCAATGTATACAATTATTTGTATACAATCTATTATACGGAGAAAAGGAGATATGGATTTTAGAGAACTGAGGTCTCTTTAGGGTATCTCTACACCTTATGTGGTTTCAAAGGCACATGGAAACCTTTCATATCACTGATTGTCACATGTTTCTCTTCTATTCATGGAGAAAAGGGTTGAAGAAAGAAGAAAAAGTAAATTAATCAACCAATTACATTGTATGTTCTTTACTGCAGTCATCAATAGAAACATTGTATATATGTGTCTATAAAGAATAGGGGGTCACGACTTACGAAGGAAAAATATGTGAACATCGATGAAGTTGATGAGCTATGGATGTTTTGACAATGTAGAGTTGTGAACAAAACAAAACTAGAATCAAGAAATGGATGATACCCCTTGTTTGTCGGACAAGGGAGCTAGTGGTAAGTCTATTTTAAGGTCATGGCCAAGCCAAAGACGAAATTGGTATATGAGACCCTCTTGTTTATGGGACCATAGACCCAACTCCAATCAATGATATCCTAAGTCTATGAAGGAATACATACTGTACCCCTCTCGTTTTGAACATGTGACCTTTTAGGATGAAACGCATGCTCTTAGTCATTATGGCCACTCAAACTGTGAAATCTATGCTCAACTTAGGCATACTAGATAGTTATAACACAATAACCCATGGGTAGCGATGTTATAGCTAATAATAGTAATAGTTCTTAAAACTTAGCGATTGTTGTTATCTGTGAGAATTTTTTTCTCATGTGGGTGAAACTCAATTATTTTTAGGCAATTTCACTCTACTTTTCAAAATGTATCACTTCCGTAGTGAATCCAAATACCTTTGATGAGACAACCACAAGCTTGTTGACTCTCCGCTTGCTGCCAAATAAATAGAATTGTCATTCCATATCCTATTTTAGTTGTCATATTTTTTGTACTGTGTACCTTTATATGGAAATCTTACCCACTTAGTCCATGCTTGTTGTCAAATAAATAAGGCTTATAATATATCACCAGTGTGTGATTATATTTGCTCTAATGTGTACACTTTTATGGAAGGAAGTTAATTGGACTCCTTATTCCAATTTTAGTATCATATATTAATGTTATTTCCAGAAAATATATTTGTTGTGTGCAAAATGTATAAAGCTATCTGATTCAAAAGTAATGGTAGCTTCGAGGTCATCTTTTCAGATGTCTAGATGTCCAATAATTAGTAACCTAATTTTAATCAATGCACACTTGTGATGCCATTTTTGGGATCATTTAAGTTGGTTTAAAATGAGTATATCATAATAAAAGATCCATATTCTCCAGGATTCTAACTCGAGTCATAACTGGTAAAGGTTCCTACAACAATAACATTTGTATGTTTGAATGCATTTGAACAGGGATGAGTAGCACTCCATATATTTAAATAATCCATCATTATATGATTTTCATCACTCTATTTTTTCATTCAACAATTTTCTCTCAACTAGAGCAGGAAAATGGAAAACAATTGAGCCAATAGAGAAATCAAGAAAGTGAGGCCTCCCATGGCATGTTAGTGTAGTGTGACGTAACTCTATGATTAATTGATCACTTTTAAAATACTTTGCATGCAAGCTTGGAGATATAAGAGTTTCTGCACTGGGGAAGCTCAACTCTTATGTGTATGGTTAGAGCTAGCATTCATCCACAGGTTTGGGTAAGAAATCTCATGGAACCCTATTTATTAATTCCTAGGAGAGTTCGAGGCCCCATGGATGATACCCCTAGTCCCACAAACATGGGATATCATCCATTTCTTGACTCTACTTCTTCAACTTCTGTCATCCAAATGACATCAACATCCAATGTGCATCAATAGAAAAAATATTTTGTGGTTGGGAAATGATAATTAGTTCCTCTAGTTAAATTCTATTCTACAGACAAAGTATAATGGACAGTTTGGGCACTTATTACAAGCTCCTCAATAATAATAAAAAAATAACAACTTTTCACAAAATGAAAAATGAATCTTTTAAGGGAATTGTTTATTTCAAGAGTGAAGTTTCACCCTGGTAGAGTCGTTATCGATGTTGTGGATGACGATGATGGCATAGTCTCCAGAAGCCCTAGCAAACAAACCCTATTCACCGACATTCTATTCCATGTTGCAGGCAATGACTCCCTCTACAATAGACCTCAAGGGAAGCACATTACCCACAATCAAATTTGCCTTCTTTCTACAGTAAATGAATTGTTCTAGAGGCGAGTTTGTAGATATGTGAAACTGCTGCAAGGAATGGCAGTTTTGAGGATTGGTTTTCGATGATACTAGAGGATGATACCAGTGAATTTGTACCTCTCTACACCACAATAAAAAATACATGGATAATGAATCACAGAGTGAACAAAATATGTGAAACTTGGATCTAACAATCAAGAAAGGAAGAGATAACAAATAGCCCATTAAAGTGTCTTTACCTGTGTTGAAAACTCGGCCATATCCTTTGAATAATTCGCGATCATTCGATCAGTTGAACATATACATACATGGGTACAAAATAAGAAAGCCACTAAAAATGAAACGCTTAAATCTGTCAAAAATCAAAGAAAATATAGTTTACCCTTAGTTGGAGAAGAACAGGTTTGACCCTCCAAGCTTTTGAAAGTATCTATCATTCAGAAATCGAGGCGATGATTCAAGTCGAGACCGATTCATTTGCATTCTCTCCTTTCTTTGTTTCCTCTTGTTCTGCGTGTGAGTACTCTAAAACTAATCAAACACATTTTTTGCCTCTAGTTTGTCGTGTTGTTTTAGTATATTAGTAATTTCATTTATGCAAGAGCGACTATGGTTACCATGCACTTGTCTCAAAGGTTCTTCCAAAATCTCTTTTTATCTCTCCCTGGGCCTCCAAGGGGACCATGTAATCTCACTCTTTCTTTCCATGGGACCTAATGATTCTCAAGTGTTGGTGTTGCACGTAACATAGATTTGTCTTGCTACGATAATGCAACTTATGATTCACATTTTTTCTACAGAGGATGCCACATTCGGGTATCATGAAATTCCTATAAGTTAAAATAAGAAGCTGAAAAACCCTTATTCACAAAAAACGAAAACCCTAAGGATATTTCAAATGATGCTCTGCTTTCGATCATCTGTGGTCGGTGTAAAAAAATGAAATGTCCCATGTACATACCTCTGACTGCTACGAAAATCTCTTTTTTATGCTTGTAATGTAATGAGTGCTTAAAGGTCACCTTGAAAAGGGGAGCACTGTGGCCAAGGTCATGCATTACGTTCATGAAAATCCCCCTGATGTAGCCATTGTGCTCACCATAGTCGAGGCTTCTAAAATGTGCAGGTACCATCCTGTGATGGGTGTGGGATCTGAACATAGAGCATACTGCTTTTCTCTGTGCATGAATAACATGAACCATGTCTGCACACCATAGTAGATCACTAGACAAATATTTTAGATCAGTTGCGCCTTCGAAATTGGAAGTAATATACATAGATATACATACAACCTACATTTACACTAGTTTCATTATAAATCTTTGAAGGTAATAGTAAAATCTATACTTACATGGTCATAGTTTGAAGCAATGAAATTGAAGAGGTTTTATTTGTATCCAATGGTTGTTTGACACAAATTTTGTGATTCCTCTACTTGGGTGGTTTGGACGTTAGGCTTTCCGAGGCACCAAACACACAAGTCTATTGAAAATCTAGCCCCACCATAGAGATCTGGATCAGTGCTACCATTGTAGAAAATGTGCTCAGATGCTAGTTCACTAAAAAGCCTAAATGAAGAGAGGAGTTTTAACTAATCAACTGAAGGGAGAGGAATCAACCCAACAAGATTCTCCTTTGTTGAAGCCCCTTTCCCTATTAAACCTGATACATATCAAGGAACATGGTCCTAATCCAATTCTGATTCAAGTTTTCGAATTTAGATTCAATTTCGGAAGGAGATAACACTAAAGTAAAGCTAGCTCCTTGCAAGAAGGAAGTGAGCAATAAAAGTTTAGTTCTAATGCCTTCATAGTCTTAGCACATATCCTTGATAGGAATATGCTACCCCCAAGAAGTCAATACATGGTACTTTTATGTTAATAGTGATACCTAAAATAAATTATAAGGACAAACAACCATCCATACCAAATTAACAAAAAAAATTTAAAACAATATCAATTATCAAAGAAAAATATACGATCTATAACCCGGTTTACCACCAACACACCCAAAATCCCAAATTTATGGCTTTTACAATTTAATCATTTCTTCCCTAGTGATCAATCCAATTCCATCCATGACAGAGAAACATTTTCAATGATAGCAGAAATTTCTATAAGAAAATAAAAGTAGAGGAAGAACTCAAAAAGAAAATTGAATTGCGAAAGAAAAGAGAAAATTATAGAGAGTGAAAAACATCTTAGAATCCCAACAATTTGAAGTGTAGAAACACACAATTCTAAGAGGCATGGGAAGATGGATGAACAATTGCTGACATAATTATGTAAATGGAAGAGGCTTATTGATCTCTCATGCATGTTGCAGTCAAGCCAACTTGGAACCTTCCTCTGTTTCACATGAGCACTTGTTCATTGCTTTGGAAATGCATATTTTTACATATAGCATCCAACCTATAATTTAGGTTAATATTTATTTATACTCCTCTCACTTGAAAAAGAGTTTTATTTGAGCTGACTTGGGCACATCGTGAGCCTAAATAGTTTACCATTGTTAGGCCCGGTGTATTATAATAAATTATTTTCATAACATTTCACACACAAAACTTTATTTTTCTTAACATTTTTCACGTTTTAACGAGTTTCCTCAAATTAGATATTAAAATTGATTTTCAAATAAAATAAAATGGAAATATTTTTTAATATTATACGTTAGTTTTAGTTTTCCCCATGGTGTATATCACTTGATGATATAATGGGTTGTTAAGGCATCTCTTTTGATGGTATTGGTTTAAACTTCGATTTGCATACTATGCCACTTGTGAGGGAATATGTGTACACTTGAAGGTGATTGTGGTAGAGGATAGAATCGATAATCTATCATGTAAGTACAAGATCACTATATTTGTAAATTCTACCATATACAAGAAATCACAATAACAATAATACTCTTATTTATTTAATTTTATTAAATTATATATTTATCAAAATAAGATGTTATTAAAAGCACATAATTTTATTGGAAGTAGTTTAGGTGATGGAAATAAGGGAAACTAATTTTCTTGTAACCACTCAAACATTCTCATAGAAAAAATCTTGACCCCACCTAGAATACCTAAAAGGAAACTCTCAAGCAAGCCACCAAATGTCCCCTTGGTGGCCTTCTCTCACTCTTAAGACTACAAGAAGGATATCCTTGTCAAGGGGGGCATCCTTAAATATTGAGCTAAGCTAGGGCATTGAGTAATGAAGGGAAGTTCCTTAACGTAGACTAGTGATTTTACACTACTCACTCTCAAAGTAAAAGGCCATGGATAAATGCGTGAATAGTCAAACAAACCATGAATTATTAACAATTTTTGAATGATTTTAATTAGGCAGCTATGCTTATTCATCCAACGAAATTATACTTGAAAAATGAAAGACAAAACTTGCTCCATTAACCATATACCATGATGCTAGTGAAGCATATATACAATGGCACAATAAAAATATAAAATGAATCATAAATCGTGTGCATATAAATAAGGAATTAGATCATTCATTCATTGTATTCATCAACATTGGATATTGAAATTTAGTTATCATCATCAAGAGACCATTCCACAATTAAGAGATCATACACCAATAGTATTAACTATGTTTGGTACAAAAAAGAGTTTTGTGTATTCTTTGATAAATAAATGAAATATTCAAAGTCATTGTTGTTACTAAGGACAATGAAGACAACAAAGTTGAATGTGGACTACTTACACATTTGTAAAATTCAAATGTCATCCATTTATCATAAACTTATCACTATTTATAGTTGGGTAGTTTTTAACCTTTATAGTTGGGTAGTTTGTAACCATACAATTGTGACCCAAACGATGTATTTGTAACATTCCAAAGTGTGTAATTACAATTAATGAACCATGATAAATACCATTAGTGTGTGAGCACAATAACCACTATGTATTTAGAACAAATTTCCATTAATACAAGAGACCAACATAAGTTTTAAAGCACCCATAAAGAATAAGAAATTCAATATGTCAACATCAAATATTTAAGAATTGTGTGCATTGTCTAAATTATGTGTAGAGTGCACCAACAGTGGCACTATTGGGCTTCGATCACTATCTCGTTATTTATCTTAGGATTTGGCATTTCAAATTAGAAAGTGATCAAATATATACAAAATGGAAGGCGAGTAAATCATCAATAAAATCTTAAAAATAGTGAATTGTTAGCCTTATGAACCTACGATCTATAACTTGGTTTACCACCAATGCACCCAAAATCCAAAATTTATGGCCTTTACCATTTAATAATTTTTTCCCTCATGATCAATCACATTCCAATGATGGTGGAAAAACATTTTCAATGATAGCTTAAATTTCTATAAGAAAAAAAAGTAGAGGAAGAACTCAAAAACAAAATTGAAATGTGAAAAAAGAGAGAAACAAAGAGCATGACAAACACCTTAGAATCCCAACAATTTGAAGTGCCAAAACAAACAATTCTAGGAGGCATGGGAAGATGGCCAAAGGATCACTCACATAATTATGTAAATGAGAGAGAATTGTTGATCTCTCATGCATGTTGCAATCAAGCTAACTTGGAGCCTTCCTTTGTTTCATATGATCCCCACTTATAGCATCCAACCTACAATTTAGGGAAATATTTTCGATACTCCTCTCACTTGAAAAAGAGTTTTATTTGAGCCAACTTGGGCACATTGTGAGCCTAAATAGCTTACCATTGTTAGGCCCAGTAGAAGAATCTCAAAGAAAAATCTACGATCTATAAACCAGTTTACCACCAATGCACCCAAAATCCCAAATTTATGGCCTTTAGAGTTTAATCATTTTTTCCCTCGTGATTAATCCAATTCCAGCGTTCCTTTGTTTCATATGAGCCCCCTATTCACTGCCTTGGAAATGTAGATGTTTACCTATAGCATCCAACCTACAATTTAGGGATATATTTATTTATACTCCTCTCACTTGACAAAAGGTTTTATTTGATCTGACTTGGGCACATCATGAGCCTAAATAGTTTATCATTGTTAGGCCTGGTAGATTATAATAAATTATTTTCATAGCATTTCACAAACTAAACTTTATTTTTCTTAACATTTTTTGAATTAAACTTTATTTTACCGGGTTTCCTCAAATTAGATATTAAAATTGGTTTTCAAATAAAATAAAATGGCTATATTTTTTAATATTAAAAGTTAGTTTTAGTTTTCTCCATGGTGTAGATCACTTGATGATAGCATGGGTTGTTAAGGCATTTCTTATGATGGTATTGGTTTAAACTTCGATTAGCTTAGTGTGACACTTGTGAGGCAATGTGGGTACACTTGGAGGTTATTATGGTAATGGATAGAATCAATCCTCTATCACATAAGTATAAGATCGCTATAGTTGTAGATTCTACCATATATAAAAAATAACAATAATAATAATACTCTTATTTTTTAAATTTTATTAAATTATTTGTTTATCAAAATTAGATGTTATTAAAAGCACATGATTTTATTGGAAGTAGTTCAGGTGATGGAAGTAAGAGAAACTAATTTTCTTGTAAGTATTTTCTAAATTGTGTCTCCACTCAAACACTCTCATAGAAAAAAAGGTCTTGACCCCACCTAAAATACCTAAAAGGAAACACTCTAGCAAGCCATCAAATGTACCCTTGGTGGCCTTCTCTCACTCTTTAGACCATAATAAGGATATCCTTGTCGAGGGGGGAATCCTTAAATATTGAGCTAAGCTAGGGAATTGAAGAATGAAAGGAAGTTCCTTAATGCATAGTAGTGATTTTACACTACTCACTCTCAAAGTAAAAGGCCAGGGATAAATGTGTGAATAGTCAAACAAACCATGAATTATTAAAAAATTTTGAATGATTTTAATTAGGAAACTATGATTATTCATGCAATGAAATTATACTTGAAAAATGAAATATAAAACTTGATCAATTAACTATATAACATGATGCTAGTGAAGCATATATACAATGGCACAATAAAAATAGAAAATGAATCATAAATCGTGTACATGCAAGTAAGGCATTAGATCATTCATTCATTGTATTCATCAACATTGGAGATTGAGAGCTTGTTATCATCATCAAGAGACCACTCCATAATTAAGAGGTCATACACCAGTAGTGTTAACTATGATCGGCACAACAGAGGATCATGTGTTTGCTATGATAAATAAAGAAAATATTCAAAATTGTCGTTGTTTCTAAGGACAATGAAGACAACAAATTTGAATGTGGACTACATTTGTAACATTCAAATGTTAGCGATTTATCATCAAATTATCACTATTTATAGTTGGGTAGTTTGTAACAATAGAATTTTGACCCAAATGATGTATTTGTAACATTCCAAAGTATGTAAGTACAGTTAATGAACCATGATAAATACCATTAGTGCGTAAGCACAATAACCACTATGTATTTATAACAAATTTCCATTAAGACTAGAGATAAATGTAAGTTGTAAAGCACCACTAAACAATAAGAAATTCCATATGTCAATATCAAATATTTAAGAATTGTGTGCATTGTCTAAATTGTGTGCAAAGTGCACCAATAGTGCCATTATTGGGCTTTGATCACTATCTCGTTATGTATCTTGGGATGTGGCATTTCAAATGAGAAAGTGATCAAATATCTACAAAAATGCAGGCAAGTAAATCATCAAGACAATCTTAAAAATAGTGAATCATTAGCCTTATGAACCAACTCATTTCACATTCCCATGCATTGATTTTCGTAATGGTCTGGTTAAAATGTCAAATGTATTAAACAAAATGTAAGAAAAATCATATCAAGAACAAAATTTGACAATGATGCAAATTTGTAAACCCTTTTCACAATTATTAAAGAGCTTAAATATCAAAGTGTTTCAGGCATTAATGTACTCATATGAAGCTTAAGAGTGTTTAAGTTACGTGAAGCGCTAATACTTTTTAATTTACATTAATGATTTTTAACTTTGTCACTTATTATCTAGTCATGTATTTTAGTCCTAGACTAAATTAGTCATTTAAGTTAGTCACTTTTAGTCGAGTCACTTAATATCTAGTCATATATTTTATCCCTAGACTAAATTAGTCATTCAAGTTAGTCGTTTTTAGTTCGGTCACTTAAAATTTCTCAAATTTAGTTGTAATTCACTTGCAATAATTGTGGTGACTAAATTTTTTAGTTGCGTAGTCACTAATGTGTCATTTTGTACTAGCGCTTAAGAGGAGTCAGGACTAAATGTGCAACATGAAATGTGTACTTATTTCATTGATCTTATGCAATGAAGTGATTATCATTAAATAAAACGTTGCCTTAATTCCAGAATGCAAACATTGAATTGAAAAGGAAACCTAGTCTATGGAATGGACATAATAGTACTTGAAATAGAAACCCTACCTTAAGAATAAAGAAAGTAAACTAATATAACATGCATGAAGGAATGAAAATGAAATAAATAACTACATTGTGAATAATTTAGATCCAGTGACATATTTCATTAGCTACATTGTATGGAAATTAATGAAATAATTGTTGTGTTATCCAATTCATAAATTTGTCCATTAACACAAATCATTGAGATGTGTTGAAGGGGTAAAATGGCACATCCTAAGTGGTCTTTCGTCTTCCTAAATCATGGATTTTGATCCTAGCAGTAAGTATTCAATACTAAGGGATAAAAGACATGACTTTGGAGTAGATATGGTCAATTTTACATGTGCTACAGGAGTGTTGTAGGAGTCCTATAGGAGTGCTACATGACTGCAAGAGGAGTGGAAGGATTGCTATATGAGTGAGCTAACTTGTTGAGTGCCGAAGACAATAAAATAAAAATTATATGGGACATTTATTTTTATAAATAAGGATTTCATAGGAGTACATTCCATGTGGAATCATTCATAAATACCCATATTAAGAAGTAAGAAACAAATAGCAGAGAATTACTTCTCTAAAAGCCGAACATTCAAGAACTAGTGAGCTAGTTATCTTACCAAATGCCTAACCTAATCAAATGAAAATTCCATGGGGTAAATTTTGTTATTAAATTGAATTCTTTTAGGAATTGATACAATTGGATTCAACTCAAATAGGCTTGTTTGCGTGTGCTAATAAATTACAGAAAATTACTACTATTTTGCTAGAAGAGACTTCGAGAAATTCTAAATTTGTGAACTAGTAAACCAATCCAAGTAGCTCAATAATGAATATGACTTTTCGAAGCTATTCTAAGGATGCATCATGCCCATGAATTTTTAAATAAAATTTAAAACAAATAAATTCAATTATTTAACTAGTGTAACCTACAACAAAAGAAGCATGCATAGTAAATGTAGAAATAAGAGATGAAAATGAAAAAGGCGTCCAAAGTAATAAAGAAATTGTACATTGTAAAAATATTAGTTAAAAATCCGTGTAAAAATAAATAAGGAAATGTTGATAGGACACATATTCCAAGATGAATGGTGCGTGGAAAACATCTTAGTGGGTGTTGATTCAGTTTATTATGGCTAAGGAAATTGGCAAAGGCAATGACAAAGCCTTTGGAAATGCATAAGGCATTTATTGGCATTTTATTTACGAAAACAATGGAAGTTAGGAGAAATGGAAGGTGGAAGGTGACAAGTTGCATGTGAGGAGGAAATTGAAGGAAGATATTGGAAAATTAAGAAAATATAGGTCCCGCTGATAAAAAGGCTTCTGAGGATCAATGGATAAGATTTTGATAGGGTTTTGGTGGAGCTCTCTTCTATTCTCTCTCTCTCTCTCAAACTCTTGGAAACATAGAATTTTCTTGTAGAACTCTTGGCGGGTGTGAAATAACTAGATTATTCAAGAAATAAGGCATAGAAAGAGCAGGAAAATGCAAGAGGGCATCAATATTAGCAGGTATGTCATATTTTCTTGCAGGTACCGAGTTCCATGTATGTTTCCTTCACTAGTTTTGACATGCATGACATATGCATGTGGAATTTTTGTTGTGATCTATCATTGGCATGAATGATGGTTTGGATTGATAGTGGACTTTCCTAGCCTTTCCATTTCCTCAATAGTGATGGTGATTGTGGTTTTATTTTCATTGTTTTTTTTTGTTGGTACTTATGTTTCCTTAACTTGGGTTGAGATACTAGTCCTGGAATCCCTAGTTTGACAAATGCTGTAGAAGACCTGTAACAACTTGGGTTTAGTTACTAATCCTAGAAGCCTTCATTGGAAAAACACCTTGGAAGCCCTTGGTGGGTTGAGTTACTAGTCATTGAAGATTGGTTGGACAAACACTTTGGAAGCCCTGTATAAGTTGTGGGTTGAATTACTAGTCCTAGAAGCCTTGGTTGGACAAACGCTCTGGAAACCCTAGAAGGCTTAGATGGAGACCAATCTAATTATGGGTTTTTGATGTCCGACTGTAAGGTGGAATCAATGTTGAATAGGTTTAGGTGGGTGGCCTCTTAAAGCTCTTAGTGAGTTTTGACTGCCGTGTTCTCTGAGATCTTAGATTCATGCTGAAATATGGCACTAGGGTGAATGGTTGAAGAGAGATTTTAGACATCCATTCTACGGTCGAGTGAATCATGGAAGTCCCATCCCAGATTTAGATTTTGCATCGTTAATGAAAGTTTATTTGTTGTAGATTTGACCCAGAAATATTATAGATGTGATATAAAAATATGCAAATAAACCCATAAATAATATGAAATGCTTCTTTATTGATATCAAACCCTTAGGGTAGGGCAACACCATACAATCACTCAAGGAAGGAGAATACTCCGCAAGCCATATGCTTGTACATATAATAATTCTTAACAATTCCTTAACTTCCTCCATGTGGAGTCTCTAGCCTCTATATAGGCCTCATACATGAAATATCATGGATCATTACCATGGTTCTCTCATACCATCCACTAATACCATGGGCCCATTACATTATTACTAACTACTTGTGGTCCCTTACATGATATGGGTTAACCACCTTATTTATTACTATGGCCCATCCCATTATTACATTATTACCTTGGGTACCTCCCTTCGTACCCCATATTACCCACCCTAGGTATATAACATTCCACCCCCCCTAAGCATGTTTCGTCCTCGAAACATGGGAAGAACACAAATAATAAGATCTACTCAAAAGAGTAGTCCACTGGTACCATGCACGTGCATCTAGCCATCCAAGAGAAAGGTGAACCCTCGATCTTGCTAGTGCCTCACTCATTTGATATGGAAGTTGACCGTGGCAGATCTTCTATGTTGATGTGTAGTTGGTGGATCTTCGCTCCTCGCTATTTGTCATACGAGGGTTGTGACTACTTGGTTTCCATCTTGATTGTTATCTTGCGGGGTGATGTGGGTGATGATATGTTGAAGTTGTAACCCACAGTGTCTTTTTCTTTAATTCACCCTGCTGTGGTGCCTGTTGTGGTGTCTTCTTTTCCAATATGACTTCAATCACTGAACCCTCATCAGATGTGTCAGCACCTCTTACCTTTTCGGCTTCAGCCTCTGTTTGTGTTTGATTGTCGACCATCAACTACTCATCATCTGATATATCAGTCCCTGTAACATCTTCTGCTTCAACCTCCTTGGACTCTACCTGCTTATTAATGGAAATATCCTTTAATGTAATTTTCTTCTTTTTATACCAAAGCTTCAAGAATTTCTTCTGCACATTAATATTTATAGTACCCACTAATTCCATCCAAGGGTATCTCGAAACAACATCCATGTTATCCATATCAACATTCTTTATTGATATCAAACCCTTAAGGTAGGGCAACACCATACATTCACTCCTTAAGGAAGGAGAACACTCAACAAGCCATATGCCTGTTCATACAATAATCCTTGACTATATTTCTTGACTTGGAGTCTCTAGCCTCTATATAGTCCTCATACATATAATACCATGGATCATTACCATGGTTCCCTCATACCATCGACTAATACCATGGGCCCATTACATTATTGCTAACTACTTGTGGTCCCTTACATGATATGGGTTAGCCACCTTATTTATTAATATGGCCCCTCCCATTATTACATTATTACCTTGGATACCTCCCTTGGTACCCCATATTATCCCCCCTAGGTATATAACATTCCACCCCCCTAAGCATATTTCGTCCCCGAAACATGGGAAGAACACAAATAATAAGATCTACTCAAAAGAGGAGTCCACTGGTACCATGCACGTGCATCTAGCCATCCAAGAGAAAGGTGAACCCTCGGTCTCGCTGGTGCCTCGCTCGCTTGAGATGGAAATTGACTGTGGTAGCTCTTCTGTGTAGATGTGTAGTAGGTGGATCTTTGCTCCTCTCTATCTGTTCTGTGGGGGTTGTTGTCTGTGTGGCTAATTGGTTGCCATCTTGATGGTTGTTTTCTTGCGGGGTGATGTGGGTGATGATATGTTGAAGTTTTAACCCACAGTGTCTTTTTCTTTAATTCACCCTGTTGTGGTGCTTGTTGTGGTGTCTTGTTTTACAATATGAATCCAACCATTGAACCCTCATCAGATGTGTCAACACCTGTTACCTTTTCGGCTTCAGCCTATGTTTGTGTTTGATTGTCGACCATCAACTGCTCATCACTGATATGTCAGTCCCTGGAACATCTTCTGTGTCAACCTCCGTGGACTCTATCTGATTATTGATGGAAATATCCTGTAATGTAATTTTCTTCTTTTTATACCAGAGCTTCAAGAATTTCTTCTGCACATTAATATTTATAATACCCATAGATTTCATCCATGGGTATCCTAAAACAACATCCAAATTATCTATCTATGAAGTATAAAAATCACCATGCAACACATACTTATCCATAGAAATCTTCAAATCCTTATACACTTGGACATCCTCATCATCCACCTGTGTGTTTTCAATGTGTTTTGTGGGAACTTGCAATTTTTTTGCCAAATTAACATTGATGAAATTATGCTTGCAACTAGGATTTATAGAAACAATGATCTTCTCTTTTTGAATCAATCCAGGAACCTGTAATAAGGAGATACCAGCAGAAAATAACCGTTTAGGTTCCTTGGTTTCCTTCTTTCCTGTAAAAATAAAATCTTTGCTAGGCTGTGTGTCTGTCTGTGTGATCTTATCCACAAGATTAGCTTTATGGTCAAAGTGGTCCATAAGAGATTTTGTGAATTTGTCCGAAGTCAAGGGCCTTCGAAGGCAACATTGATGCCTTTGCCACCATTGCAATCTTTCATTGTCCAAGTACATTTGTCCCACACTCAGCTGAGTCTCATAATCATTGACGTAATTCACTCTAAAACATTTCTCCATTTTTGCTAGCCATTTGGCTGGATGAGAGCTATCAAATGCATACAAGTCCTCCAAATCCAGATATAGGCCCGCCATCACAAAAAAAATGGCGAAAATTTGAAATTGTCACAATTTAGTCAATATTGCTCAGAATCCCTATTATAACCTGTTTTTGGAAATGGAACAACCATTCTGCATGTATCCATGTGATAGAAATCCTGATCCCGGCACTAGAATTTCGGATTTGCACTGCAACTCTCCCTCCGTCCCCAAAATTTCTGCAAAAAGAGTTGATTTTAAATCAGCGATATCTCCCTCATCCGGACTCCGATTCGACTGATTTTTTTTTTGAAATTAGGTGTTTTTTTACGGAAATTCCAGATCCGCAATTATATTTTGGATATCTTGCACCAGGACATCTATATATGCGCAGCAAACTTGCTGCCCCGAAAAATTGTCTACAACCCCACTGATTTTTAAATCAGCGATATCTCCTTCATCCGTACTCCGATTTGACCAATTTTTTTTTGAAATTGGGTATTTTTTCACATAGAATCTATATCTACAATCATATTTTACAGATCTTTCACCAAGACTTCCAGATTTGTTCTGCAAACTCGCTTCTCTGAAAAATTATCTGCAACCCCACTGATTTTTAGATCAACGATAGCTCCTTCATCCGGACTCCGATTCAGCCGATTTGTTTTTTGAAATCGGGTATTTTTTCACATAGAATCTAGATATACAATCAGATTTTGCAGATCTTCCACCAAGACATCCAAATATGCACCATAAATTCGCTGCCCATAATAGTTGTCTGCAACCTCACTGATTTTTAAATCAGCGAAATCTCCTTCATTCGGACTCTGATTCGACCGATTTTTTGTTTTTGAAATCGGGTATTTTTTCACATAGAATCCAGATATGCAAATAGATTTTGCATATCTTGCACCAAAACGTATAGATCTGATCTGAAAAACTCGCCGCCCTCAAAATCCTGTAAAAAATTAAAAATTTCTCCACTTTTGTGCCCAAGAAAGTGCTCTGATACCACTTGTTGTAGATCTGACCTGGAAATATTATAGTTCTGATATAAAAATATGCAAATAAACCCAGAAATAATATGAAATGCTTCTTTATTGATATGAAACCCTTAAGGTAGGGCAACACCATACAATCACTCCTTAAGGAAGGAGAATACTCCACAAGCCATATGCTTGTACATATAATAATTCTTGACAATTCCTTGACTTCCTCCATGTGGAGTCTCTAGCCTCTATATAGGCCTCATACATGTAATACCATGGATCATTACCATGGTTCCCTCATACCATCAACTAATACCATGGGCCCATTACATTATTACTAACTACTTGTGGTCCCTTACATGATATGGGTTAACCACCTTATTTATTACTATGGCCCATCTCATTATTACATTATTACCTTGGGTACCTCCCTTGGTATCCCATATTACCCCCCCTAGGTATATAACTTTATTTTTCTTAGTATTTATAGGACTATTATGATGGATTGTATGTAGTGTATATGGTTGTGATTTCATTGATATTTCTGCCCTTATTATGTTGGTTATGCATGTGTTTTATGACAACAGCTATGTAAGGCTCTCATCATGTTTCTCCCTGTATATGAATAAAGAATGTATCTCTGGCCTAATGGATGGAATGGGAATAAAATCGATAACGAAATAATGCTTCATGGTGAATCTCAGATAAGTATGAGTCCCCTATGCTCATATATGTTATTTACATATGTAGGTTGCATATTTACTAAGTGTTTGACAAAATGTCTATCACCGTCAGGTTTGGTTAGGTCAAGCCCTTTATCAACTTTTATGGTAGAGGCATTGCCTTGGTGTCATTTATTATCTTGGAATGTCTCACCAAGTTCTAGTAATTGGTTTGGAGGCTAGCCCTAAAAAGGTGGCTTAAATATCATAGTCTCTGGCACATAACTCAATAAAAAATACTGCAATCTCTCCCTTGTAGGCATTGTGCAGGTGACTATAGGGTTCCAGTCACATTATTTCCTTGTCATGGGAGTGAATTTGGGTTTAATTCATTGAAATACTAGGTTAACTCAGGGGTTTGGTATCTGGAGTGGTGGATTAGCTCCTGAGCATCCTGAAGCACTCAAGGGATGTTTTTAAGTTATATTTTTGTTGACTCCATTTCCTTAAGGTTACCTAGGTTGTTAAGTCTTTTCATAGTGGCCTCTAATCGCATGTTCACCCTGGCTGGTCGGTTGCTTGGGTAAATGTGGGAGGAGGATGTTACGAAGTGGTATCAGAGAGTGGTTGCACTCATCTTGGATGAATGTGTTGGTCATGCATACATGTCAATTGCATGTGTATCTCTTATACTTGAATTCCATGTTCTTGTTTCATTGCATAATGTTGTTCATGATTGTAGAAATGGTTTTCAGAAGGGACTTGAGGTTGAGTTTATGGAATGCATCATAATCAGTATATGACTAGTTAAATATTGTTATATGTCACTTACATGTTTCTATATATAGCTTGATCACATAGTTGTATGTTAGGTTGAATTCTTATATGTCTGATTACATGTATCAGTCTTGTTGGTTGGTTACAAGAATTGATTGCTCATGCTCAAATACATGTGTTCATGCATATGTGTAGTTGATTAGGCATAGCTTATGCATGTTGATGGTTTCATATGGCATTCTGTACAATGGATTAATGGTCTTTTCCATGTATAAGGTCATGGTTTTTGTAGTTTATATGGTATGCATTGATGAATTGACTCTAGTGAGAATGATGTGTATATAGTTTGGTACTCGTGTTATATGTATATATGCAGTTGTCATGCATGAATGGTCTTGGTTATAGTTAAACATGAATAGTAGGTGAAACATGCCTTGTGATGTCATGGTACGAAATTTAAGTTATTTTGTTGATATTAGTATGTTATGATGCTAATGTATTGTATGAGATAGAGCAAGAGATGTAGATCATCATAATCAGGTTGTAACATTGGACTTTGGGGTAAGAGCATATAGTAATACATGTATTGTATGTTTTGCATGAAGGTACGTAAGTCAAGGATTCTGATATACATTAGGTTTATGTATGTCTTTTGACCTTATGGTTACATTCATGATGGATGTTAGTTCATTAGTGTAGTTATATGCACATGTGTCAGATGGTCGAGAATGATAGTAACCTATGGTTGTATGCATTGCAATTTTTTTTTTATGTTAGATAACTTGACGATTATGTTATATGTTGTTGATGACTATGTTAGAGGTTAACTTCTTGTTGTTGTTGTTAAATGTTATCTTATTGTCATTATATGTTCGTTAACTTCATGATTAAGGTTATAGAATTTTTATCTTGATGTCATATGTGTCATGTTCAATTGGATTGGACTATGTAGATGGCTAGGGTTATAATATTCAGGTATGAGTCAACATATTATGTTGCATTGTGTTCTACTAATGTAGACTGATCCTACATATGTGATTGCTATGGATAAATGGAAATTTATTGAGTTTAGGATGTGAACATGTTAGTGCTTTTTATGGATGTCATGGTTTTATTTATGTTTTAGTTGACATGTTGTGAAGTTATATCATGCTAATTTGGATTGACTGTGTAGACAAGATAACCTCCCCTGAGGTACAATAAGTTATGAGTTCTCTATGTAGTGTAATTCGTGCTTAATTCTTGATTATGTCTTCTATTTAGTGTTGAGTGTTTGGTTTCTATTATGTCATCTAGTTGATTTATTTAACATCTCATGTTTACAAGTTCGTTGAATATTTGATGAGTTGCATAATATGAGTATGTGTTCCAATGATTTTGTTTTGAGATTATTGTACTAACACATGTGTTGAGACAGTTGATATGTCCATGAGTATAGTAGGTGACAATTCTAGCATTATGGCTAATGACTATGAGTTGACTATGGATTATGGCATGATTTTTTGTAAAAGTTTATTTCAAATTGATATATATGATTGTCTTGTCATTTGGAGCGCGTGATTGACATGGGTAAATAGTTGCATGAAACATTTTTGGTATTAGTATGACAGGTTAATAGTCGATATGTTTATGTAAGTAACAGTTGTGTGATGTGAAAGTACATAATAAGCCTCAATTGCAACAAGGTAAAAAGGGAAAAATAATGGAATTGGACAAGAATTCCTTTGCCTATGTTTTAAAACCTTAATTCCAAACTTATTAGTGCCTCACATACAGGAAGTCTTCTTAACCTTGATTTTGTCTGACATTATGTGGATATGTGCTATAGTGATGAACATGTACTTGAGAGGTATATTAGCGAGTCTCTAGTTGTAGGTGGACCTATGAAGGGAACTGGAGTCCCTTGAGAGATGGTGTGGATGTGTTTAGTTGCAAGCAATGTTCTTGGCACACCAAGATAAGGTAACTACTGTATTGTTATGTTTATTTATGCCCTAATAATTATGTGTTGATGGTAGTATGATGCAGGGAGTTACATGGAAAGAGAGGTTTCCATGAAATCTTAAAGAAGACTGAGGGTGATCTCTCCTTGGGATACATGGGGATTGATTCATTGTGTCTAATGAGAGTCTTATTCTTTTGGTACTTTTTGATTTGTTGAGATTGATTTGTTGTTTTGTTTATGTCTAGTGTAAGACCTTTCCACTATGTTGTGGTGTCATGTTGTTTATTAGTTTTCATGGTTTTCTTCTTGTTTGTTTCTTGTGCTTACATTTTATGTTTTGAGTCTTGGGAATTGGTTGAGAAATAAGAGAGTTAATGGAGCTTGGGGAGAGTTGTGTGGTACCCAAAAGGTAATGTAGGATTCAGATGAAGATGGGTGCATGAGTAAGTGCAACATGAGGTAAGACTATGATATTCAGTTTTATTGATTGGGTCCATTGTGGTAAATGGACGATGAGAGGACAGTTAGGAGAATGGAAACCAGGAAGGGTAAAGTAAGTGGATCCGAGATGTTAAATGGTTTGACTAAGTTGTGAATAGTAGTTCTTAATGTTGGGCATGAATAAAGGAACTTTTCTTAACCTAGACCTGATGTTATCTAGTAATTATGTTATGATGATGATTATGCTGAAGTTTATATATGTATACATGTATGTATGTATGTTGTTGTCTTAGAGAATGATGATTTCTTTATGCTAATGATTATATATGTATGTATCTATGTATATATGTAACTACATGATAGGGTTTTCAGGGATTTTTTTTTATGGCAGAATGACTACCTATGCAAGCCAATGACATAAAGACATTGCTAGCTATGAGGAATCAAGTGGAAAGAGTAGTCATGACAAATTTATGAGGTGAGTATCATGTGGTTATGAGTTGATATTGTGTTATTATATTATGTCTATGTTATGGATAGGTTATACAAATATAGACATCAATAAAACGAAATCTGTGTGGTATGTGGGATGGTAGGATAAGCATGGATGACAAAGAGACACTACAAGCAAGGTTACCTAGTAGATAGAGTGTGGTTTGGATGTATGGTAGTATTGTTGTGCATATGTTGTATATGTTGAACATGTGGCATATCTGATGTTGTGAGCATGTGGTTTTGTGTATATATAGTGTGTGTACATGTTGTTTATGCAATGCTATGTGCAGTGTGGTATAGATAGTGTTATGTGAATGTTACATATGTAGTGTTGTGTATAGATGGTGCTACAGACATGATGATGCAGTGGTGTGTGCATGTTGAATATGCAGTGTTTTGTATGGTGTTATGTACATGATGTATATGTAGTGCTATTTACATATTCAAGTGTCTGCATGTTGTACATATGGTGCTATGTACATATGGTGTTATGTGCATGATTTTACAAGTGGTGTTGTGAGCATGTGGTGTCGTGTACATGTGGTACAAGTGGCACCATGTCTAGGTGGTGTTGTGTACATGTCATGCATGTGGCACTATCTACAGGTGATGTGATGTATGTGTCATCTATGTGGTACTATGTACATGTCATATTGTGTACAAGTTGTAGATGTGGTGTAGTGTACATGTGGGGTTGTATACGCATTAAGTAGGTGGTGTTGTCTACATGTGATGTTGTGCACACGTTGTGCTGGTGGTTGCAGTGTACAAGTGGTAATGTGTACATGTGGTACATATGGTACTAGTGTGCATGTCATACATGTTGTTTTGTGTACATGCGGTACTGTGTATGTGCATTGCATAGTCTTTGTATCACGACATGTCTATTCATTGTGTTGTACTCTATGTGGTTACATGTATATTTTGGCATTGTACATCAGGTATAGATGTATGTGTTATGTTGTAGATCGAGTGTATGTGTATGCATTTCGTGGTGTTGCACGTTGTGTGCAGAATGTATGTCTTTTGATTTACATTTTGTATGCATATGTGTTGTGTTGTATTGTACACCAAGTGCAGGCGTATGCATTTTGTCATGTTGTACATTGGGTGTAGGTGTATTTGTTGTATGTCAGGTGTAGATGCATGTATTGCATGGTGTTGTATGTCGTGTGTGGTGGTATGGGTGTGATGCACACTATGTGCATGCACACATGGTTGAGGAAAAGGCACTAGGTGTTTTTGTGTACGGAAACCAATCCAGAATGTGTATGGAATAAGGAAAGAGGTAGAAGGTAAGAATTGCTTAAAGGTTAAGTATGAGTATTTAATTCAATTTTATTATGCATGTGATTTATGGTTTTGGTTTATGATTATTATATGTGATCTATGATTATGGTTTATGATGGTTACATGTAATTTGTGATTTTGATATATGATGGTTTTGTTTAGAGCTAACCTGATGTGATATGTTTATGCATGTTTTTTTGGCCATAGATGTTAGTTTTACTTATTATGATAGAAAGAAAACATAATTGCAAATGTACCTTATTAACAAGATACCAATGAGGTATGATTTGAAGTTATTTCAATTTATTTATAAATCTAATGGAAGTTATGTGCTTGGTACATGAAGCATGAATATTCCCAGCTAGGTGGTTGAAATCAACTACAATAATTAGTAGCATGAACAAGAGGAATTGGAAAATGCAGCAATATGCTAGTAAAGAACTTCAGGAGCAAGACCATTTTGGGACACTGGTACCCAATAGTGTCCATTGATTTCCATGAGCATGCTATGACCTATATCATGGTTTTGAAGTAAGGATATGCCTTGGTTTTGTATCTTCCGATGTAAGGAATCATTTCTAGGGGATGGACTACATGATATGGGGGTGCCAATATAATTTGGAAGGTGAGAGAGTGCATGGAAGGGGTGACCAAATTGCCCGAGGGACTGCATAGTAGAGAAGGGGAGGCCAAGGATGGATCTTTTTTTGTCACTAGAATTTTTGTTTAGAATCAAATACACATTAGGATTGTGTTGTGGAACAATGAGCCAATAACTATTAATTGAGAGGAAAAGTGGTGCAAGATTGTAGCACTCGACATTGAATGTAGCTTTGACTTTGTAGTGGATTATGGACTTCCAGAGAAGGGAGTGAATCTTGGTATTAATTTGAGGGTGGAGTTGTCAGCCTCTAGATTCCCTTATTGCAGATGCAGGCATCATATCCTTTCATTTTCTAGTTGATAAAATGTGCATATGTGTATATGTGTGTAATATTGTAGATATTGTATGGAGCTGTACTTATAAATCTCCATAGACAGTCTGGTTATTTTTTGGTTGAAGAAAAGGCATATATGTATATGTGGTTATTGTAAATATTGTAATGAGCTATCTTCTAAAGCTCCAATAAATGGTATGATTATCATGTTCCATTAGTCGTCATTATAAACATTGAAATGAGATGTGTTATAAAGCTCTATGGGTAGTATGTTTTGTGTTCAGTAATATTGTTGGATATAGGTGTCACTAAACATCGAGGACAGTGTGCCCCCAAAGGGGATTGTTCTTTAACAACCCTGGTTAAAAATCCATGTAAAAATATATAAGGCCACGACGATGGGACACGTATTCCAAGATGAATGGTGGGTGGAAAAAATCCTAGTGGGTGTTGATTCAGTTTATTATGGCTAAGAAAATTAATAAATGTAATGGAAAAAGATTTGGTAAATGTAACGCCTTATTTTTATGAATGAGTAAGGCGTTTAAAATTAAATTAAAATTAAAAAAAAAAAACAAAAACAACCATGCATTCACAAAGAAACCGTTGTAGGTTCTAAACATTTATATATTAATTAATATATATTTATTATATAGTAGTGCTTGTGTTTTAATTATAAATATATATTATATAATAGTGTTTGTGTTCTTGTATTATATTTGACTTCAAGTTTATTGGTAGTTTAGGGTCATGGTTTGCTGTTGCTTATTTATAGGGAAAAATCTCTATGTTAAGTACTCTGGCTGAGCTGTGCTGTTCTTCAGGTGTTATACACCAGTTCTCTAGGTGTTATGATGACGATGAGCAGCATGTTGAGGATTGCTGGAGTGTTAGGTTTGTTATCTTGTGGATTACTCGCCCATAATGGCACTAGGCCCGAAGTGAATAAAATCCTTTTGACGGAGGCGCGCTGGGCCGTTACGATGAGTCATTGCTTTATCAAAACGGGCGTGGAGGCCTTTGGAAACCAAGCTGGGAAGTGAATAAAATCCTTTTGACGGAGGCGCGCTGGGCCGTTACGATGAGTCATTGCTTTATCAAAACCGGCGTGGAGGCCTTTGGAAACCAAGCTGGGAAGTGAATAAAATCCTTTTGACGGTGGCGCGCTGGGCCGTTACGATGAGTCATTGCTTTATCAAAACGGGCGTGGAGGCCTTTGGAAACCAAGCTGCTCTTTGGTGGAGGCCAAACGCCGTGTGCAGAGGAGGACGCTCATGGTGGATGGCTGTCTGGTCAATAGTTTCAAGAGATTCCTGGTGAATCAGCCGAAAGGAGCGAAGTGAGCATGAACCCATTTTCCAGCTGTTGTCACGATCGTCGTTTCCACCAAAGATAGTGACAGTATTTTCATCATCTGATTGGCACGATTCAAAGAGCTAAATTTGCTGTAACAGTAATGGTGAAATCCACCGCAATTTGTGCTCTTCTGAAACGTGCCAATCCGATGATAAAAATGCAGTTACAGAACTTTGTGTCAAAGTTCCATTTCCCATCCAAGAAGGGACGCACAACGGCTAGAATGCGTTATGTTATGTTTGTCATTTTTGTTTTGAGATAGTAAACATATGCTTTCTTTTTGTTTGTTATTCACAGAAGATGTTGAGATTGTTTACCATCGATATCTAAATGCTTCAACTTACGCTAGTTTTTCGGACTTTTCTTTATTTGAAATTGTTTTTTTTGTTACATATAGTTTTATAGTTTTTAAATTTAAATAAAAATATGTTACTGAAAAAATTTATTTTTATGGTTTCTGTTTAACTAAGTAAATATTTAAATTAAATTATAATGTTTAAAGTTTTGTATTATATATAATTATTATTATTAGTGAGTGGGTAAAATTTGGTTTGATTAGATTATTAAAAAAATGATATTTTAAAATAATAAATATTTTTGAGATTTTCAATATTATTATATATTTAAGTATCTATAAAATCTATATTTCTTAACTTTTTTTCTTATTTTTTTTCCTATTGAAATTGAAGCAAAGCAAAGCAATCTTGATATCTTATTGAATTCGAACTTAGTAAGTATTCACTAGTGGTATATGTATTAGTGAATAAAGTAGTACACAGGTTGTTCAGAGAAATAAAAAGAACTTGAACCATATATTAGTGAACAAAGTAGTAGAAATGTTGTTTAGAGAAATAAAAGGACTTAAAAATTTTAATGAGCAATATCTAAAAAGTGATGAGAGAAATTTTTAGTTTTTCATGGTTTTTGAATTTTTTATTTAAAGTTTTTTTTTTTTTTTTTTTTTTTTTTTTTTAAAGAAAAATTGATGTAAACGATGGAAAATGAATAAGAATGAATAATTGAATAATGTCACTTATTCCAAAAAACTTGTGAAAGCATAGAAGGACTGTGGAATCTACATTTTTTTTTATAGAATACAAAATTTGAGAAAAAAAAGTTCAAGTTTTTAGAGATTTAATCCATTTTAGTTTTTGGTAGACTTAGTTTTTGGTAAAGTTGTGGTTAAGAAATATTTGTCTTTCTCTCTATCTATATTTAATTGGAAGAGTATTTGATCAAGGGACTTCCATGTGCTCAAATCATAGGAGGAAACCTAGAAAATAATGCTAGCCAAGATTTTGTTTCAAAAAAGTGGGTTTCTTTACACAATTTTTTATTCGAATTTTTTGGATATCTCCATTACATTATGAGTTTTCTAGGGTGAATCTATGTCTACCAATAAAAAAATGATTGGTTTAAACACTTAGTGTTAGATATTTTGACTTTTTTATTCTAGAAAATCACTCTTTCACGAAAATTGTAACCTCCTACCAAGTCCATTGTTGATGATCATTGAACCTAGAAGCTCATTCTACAACTTAGTGTGGTTCTGTAACTATGTTAGGCCCTCTGAAAAAAAATTAAAAACTCTATAAATAGGAAAAAAATGTACTCTATAATAAAAGAGAGAAAAAAATGCATATTTACTTTAGTTGTTCATATAATTTAAGATAATATATATATATATATTATATATATATATATATATATATATATATATCTATATATCTTGAAAATGTTAAAATAAAATATTTTAATATGAATTAATATTCACGTATTTTAAAAAATATTTTTATAACAAAAAAACCAGTTTATTGTCCCTTGCTAAGATGACTTCATGCTATAACATTAAAAAATACAATTTAAACAATAAAAAAATTACACCTTATTTTATGCACTCTAAAATAAGTTTGCACTTGAAGAAATTGAATCCCTCCTGGCTCATGTTAGATCTGTGGTTAATATGGATGTGTACTCATTATTTTTGTTGCCATTATGGCTAATGTGTTGTCCTTGATGACAACCTACTTGATAAATACGTCAAAATTACGATAACACAATCATTATCGAGGCTTAAAGAAATAGATGCTACAGAAGTGATGAACATATAAATGACAGATCATAGACAACTGGATGTTGAATATGAAGTTTGGGAAAGTATACACAATTCCTATTAGAAGAGTCGCATATATACACAGGTGTTGTGAAGAAAAGTCCTGTACAAAATCCTCACTATGGCAATTTGAATACCATGGGTTTTTACCATTCTATTGGCCCATAGTAATGGGTGTGACAAATGTTATTTGATCCCATCGAAGAATACCAACCTTATTACTAAGTGATTGGCCTAAGGTATTTGCTAATGCTAAAAGTACAAAAAGTAATGGAGTTCAAAGTGTTATGTATGGAAGTATTGAGTTGTCTATGAATGTTTTGATCTGAAACATATGTGCACGAGGGAGCAAGGAAAAGACTCACATCTGAAATATATGAAATATGTTGACCTGTATTCTTAGCTAATATACTTACTAAAAATGTTTAATATTGATGAAACATTGATAATATGATTTAAAGGATTTATTCAGAAGTCTGTAGTATTAACAATCAAGGTTCAGAAAGTGAAATTTTGTTTGCAAGCAAAGTCTTTTGGATTCATATGTGGGTATGTTTGGGTATGGATGCATACATATACAAATCCACCTCTGAAGAGTTGCATATATATTCTTCAAAATACTTTTCCATATGTCTAGATCTATACATGGTTGTTATGCATGGTAAGCGTGTAGACAAACCATTAATCCTTGTGGAAGTCATGTATCAAAACAATGGTTTAATCTATTGGTTGATGGTGATAGATGTGATGATTGATGTTTATAGTTGATTTTATCTAGTTTTTTTTTTTTTTTTTTATAGATGATTTCTTTATCATTATTGTGGTGACTTGGTTGAATTGTTCAAGTTTAATGTCATAGTGTATGATGTGTAATTCACCCATAATTCCGTGATTGATTAAATGATATGTAACTTCTCAAGTGGTCTATGAATGTTTTAGTGATTAAAAATTTAGTGTTTAATGTTCCAATAAATGTATGCAGGTTTTATACATAGAAAATGCATTTATACATGAGTCTTATTTTGTGCAATCACATACATAATTTGATATTTATTGTTTCTAGTTGAGCTATGCATTCAAATGACATGATGCTTCAGAATTTAATTTTATTTACAGCATGACAATGTCTGAGACTTAGTGCTTTAGTTTGTTCGGGTTTATGGTTTATTTGGGTGCGGTTTGTAAATTTGATGAATGATGGCCTATAGGTTGTGTGATGATTGTTTGAAACGTGGATTGAGTCTAAAACATTCTAAAAAGTTGCCAACAAGAAGCTAAGGGTAGTAGCCTTCACAAAGGCGGCATGAGCTCCCTTCCGGTAGGAGCCGATAAACGAGTTCATGGGGTTGTAGATCCCTTCTAGTGGGTGCTCGAAAATGAGAGAAGATTATAGAATTTTACAGGTCAGCGTGCCTGTATTGAAAAAAGTCAGCATCAATACAAATGTAATAATTTTATTTATATCATAAGAAAGTAGACTAAGGCAGTTCAACAATGGTGGTTTTCTCCCACGTTGGGTTTCCACCTAAAATCCTCATGTTCTATGCTTGTTTGTTGTGATCTATTTATGTTATTTACGACATCCTAAATGTAATCAATCTACTCATGCACTAATTAAAGATAATTGTGTAATAGAATACATAAAAATTAATAAACTGGATATACATTGGTTTCCTTCTCTCATGTAGCATACATATGCTTGTTTCCTTAATAACAATAGTGTATATTTTTCGTCATATAAAATTTTGAATTTTGAATTTAAAATACTCATCATCTCTCCTCTCAATAACTTTCCCAACAATTGTTATCAGAGAAGGTCCCTCAGAAGAATTGATCGCTTAAACAAAGATCCATCAAGATGAGCAATCAAGAGGGAGCATATTCTATCCATCCACCTTTGTTTAATGGAACTAACTTGGTATTTTTGGAAATTCAGAATGAGAGCATATTTGCAGCCACTTGGAGTTAATATATGGGAAATCATTGAAAGAAGCTATCAATATCCATCCTCCATTCCCAAGTATGATGCAATGAAGAAACAATATGAGATCAATGTAAAGGAAATTAATGCTCCCTTGGGAATCTTGGAAGAATCATAATTTGTGAAGGTTATGTCACTCAATACCACAAACGTTATTGGGAAAATACTATAAACAACTATGAAGGTGACACTAATTAAAGAGTGTTAAACTTAAAGCGTATAGAATTAAATATGAGACTATTAGAAATCAATATGAGACTCTCAAAATGGATACTAAAGTCTCCTCCATTGAATAAATACAAAATTTGAAGAATCTCACTATTAAACATCTCCATGATATCTTAACAACTTATGAAATGAGAAAAGGGAGTCCATGTGATATCCTAGAAGCAGCATTCAAATATACATATAAAGGAAAGGAAAAGGAAGAGCTTAAGCAAATAGGTTACATTTCAGACGAAGAAGTAGTGAATTTTCTAAAGAAACTCCAAGTAAGAACTGATATTTTAAAGGTAAGCTTCCTTTCAAATTTTTTTCCTATTGAGGGGTTGGTCACTATGCTAGTAAATGTCCTTATAAAAAAAACAAGAGAAAGGGAAGAATTCTTCAAAAGAGAATGTTAAAGGAAAGTTTTATAACATGAAAATTTTTATACTCGCGAACATAGTGAATATCCTTCCAATAATGAGGATGTTGAATCTGATCAAAAATTATAAATTTCTTATGGCATTTGAGGAAAAATGTGTAGGTGAATGTGATGATATTTTATCAATGCCCTAGAAGAAAACTATATCTATACGAAAATTACTCTTATTGAAGAAATAACTTAGATAAAAGTATGTTTACAAGAATCTAAATTAGCTGAAGAATTTTTCAAGAAACATGTTCTAGAAAAGAAAAGGAACAATGATAATTTAGAACTTGAAATAGTGAGTCTAAGAAAGGAACTTGAGAAAATAAGGGCCCTAAATCTTAAATTTTCTAGAGGATCTAAACTCTAAAAGAAATCGTCAAAGTGCAATAATGTCCTCTAATTAGGATAGGTCTTGGATTCAATTCAAATGGTGAATCATAAAAAACTATATATCCTTCTGAAATAGGTACATGAAGCTATCTCAATGAAGTAAAAGGAAGTAGTGATAAAAATTATAACTCTCAACAAAAGAACAAAGAATGAAATACCTCTCAAGCAAAAAAACCTTACCATAATCATAGGGGAAGCTAATCTAGTAGGAATTATACTCCCAGATACTCCAACTTCAATGGTCAATCCTTCACTTGTTATAATTTTAGCGATGGAGATGTTCAATGTTTCGCATATAAAACTATTAAGACTAGAGAAGAAAGAAAACAAAAGAGTGAGATCGAAGCAACTAAATCTTCTTATTTTTTTTCACCTCTTAAAGATGAAATTGAATCTTATCTTTGCAATAACTTTGGTCATAATGAACCTGAATGTAGAGGGAGAATGGGACAGTCTTACGAACATGGGAAGAAGATAATATCACCTAATTTAGGGAAAAAGAAAACTATAGACTCTGAAAATTGTGGTCTAGCTTTGTGTGTAGGAGATAAAGAAAATATGTCGTACATTGAGAGCGAATGTTTGAAGCATAGGACATGTGACTAAGACAATTTTATGTCCTTTAATGGAATAAAACAAGAAAATAACATAACATCTAGTAATAAATCACTTGTTTTTATCAAAAGGAAAGGAACCACGTTGTTAAAGAAAAATGTCAAGACCAAAAATGGTTTATTTGTTGATGGATTGAGATATAACTTGTTAAGTGATAGTCAAATGTGTCACCAAGGGAATCAAGTTATTTTCATATGAAATAACTACATAGTAAGAAATATGGAAATAGGTAAGATCATAATAAAGGGAACAAGAACCCAAGAAATGTGTATGTATTGGAAGACAACCAAGAACATAGTTACTTAAGAAAATCTGAAGAAAGTTTTCTTTGGAACAAAAGGTTGGAACACCTCAACTTTTCTCAATTATACAAATCAAGCATAATGGGATTAGTTCATGACTTTCCCAACATCTCTCCACCTAAAGCTAACATCCACAAATCATGTCAATTTCGTAAGCAAGCCAACGTTTAGTTTAATGTTGAAGAAGGAGTTCAAGTAAGCCACTTGAACATATTGATATTGATTTTTGTAGTCCTATGAGAAATAAGTTTTGTTGTGGTGAACAATACTTCATATTATTCATTGATGATTCTACAAGAATGTATTGGATTGGCTTACTAAAATACAAAGATGAAGAATTTGGTAAATTTAAAGTATTCAAGGCTCTGGTAGAAAATGAGTTAGATTTGAAAATAAAGGTCTTAGATACAATAGAGGAGGAGAGTTTGTATCAGATGAGGTTTTCAATTCTTGTGAACACCATGGGATCCAAAGACACTTTTCTATAGTTAAGACTCATCATGGATTACAAAAAAGAATGAACATAACAATAAAAAAATGGCATGTTCCATGCTTGGTGAGTTAAGAACATCACATACCTTCTAGGGGAATAAACATATACAACCATCAATATTATTAACAAAGCTCATGTTTAAGAAAACAATGATAAAACTCCACATTAATTATGGTTTCGTTAGCCTACATTTGTCAAACACATTAGAATTTTTGGAAGAAGATTTTACCTAAAGTACAATGATTATAATCTTGGAAATTTTGAATCTAGATTTGATAACGAGTCCTTCCTCGATACTCTTCTAGAGTCAAGGGATATAAATTCTATAATAAAAATATTCAAAATATTGTTGAATGTGGAGATGTCATAATTAATGAAGGAGCCACAGTTACCAAAATACAAGAACCAGCAGATGAAGAACCTCTCCCTACTACAAGAAAAAAGATTGTAGTAGAAGGAAATAAGGAAGCACTGGAAGAAGGGAATGAAGATACAAATACATCAAAAAATACTACTTCAAGGTATGTTTAGAAAAATCTTCCTGAATCTCAAATTATAGGTGAAAAGGAAGGAATAATTCAATATTGAATAACTCTTGTTGGAACTTCTCGTTACCTAGACCTACTATCCACAATTGAACCTCAAACCATGAATCGAACAAGAAAAGATGAATGTTGGGTTAAGGTAATGCATGAAGAACTTGATCAAATAGAAAAGAAACATACATGGGAATTAGAAGCAAGGCCTCATGATAAAAATATCATTAGAAGAAAATGATTCTTAAAAAACAAATTGAATTAAAATGGAGAAGTAATTCGAAACAAATCAATACTTGTATGCAAAGGCTATGCTCAATAGGAAGGATAGATATTGAAGAAACATTTGCACCTGTAGCTAGACTTGAATCAATAAGAATGTTTCTTACATTTTCAAGCTATCATAGCTTTAAATTATATCAAAAGGATGTCAAATATGCATTCTTAAATGGGTATTTATAAGAATAGTCTATATAGAACAAAATTATGTCTCCATTCTTGGCAATGATAAACATATTGTGTGAAAACTTAAGAAGGCATTGTATGGATTAAAACAAGATCCTTGTGCAAGGTGTTATCATTTTGATAGGTACTATAAGCAACAAGGTTTCAAAAAGGGGCATACAAATAACAACCTATATATTAAAATTGATCAAAATAAACTTTTGATATTTGTTGTTTATGTAGAAGACATCATATTTCAAAGTAATGTAGAATCTATGAGTTAAGAATTTGCTTCAGTTATGAAACAATAATTTGTAATGTCTATACTTGGTGAAATAACATACTTTCTTGGTGTTCAAATTCAACAAAGTGAGAATGGTATCATTTTTTCTCAAACCAAGTACATCAAAGAATTTTTTTAACAAATATTGAATGGAATATTGCAAGTTCATATGCACACTTATGGTAAGAGGATAAAATCTTAGTCAAAATTATGAGTCTCCTTCAATCAATTAATAATTGACCATAATATAGATTTATGATTACAATATTGCTCTACATTATAGTTACACAACCAAACATTATGCATGCAGTTGGAATTTTTGGACGATTTAAATAAAATCCTAAGGAAACTCTTCTACAATAAGCGAAGAGAATATTCAAGTATCTATAAGGAACTCAAGATTTTGGTTTATTATATCATAAAATTGTAGACTTTTCACCTCATTCTTACATAGATGTCAATTCGGTAGGTAATATTGATGATCGCAAGAGTACTAGTGGAGGATCATTTTATTTGGGACTGCACTTGGTCTCATGGATCAATAAGAACCAAAGCTCCATCTCTTTATCTATTGTTGATGTAGAATATGTTCTTGTTGAAATTTATTTTACTCAAATTTTATCGATGATCTAAACTTTGCAATACATTCAAGTCACTTGTCCTCACCATGTGCCTATTCTCTATGACAATACAAGTGCCATAAGTATCTCCAAGAATCCTAACATGCTCTCAAAAACCAAGTACATTCCAATAAAATATAATTTTATGAGAGAACATGTGCTTGAACAAAAGGTCAAAATGGGTTATGTTCCACCAAAAGAACAAGTTATAGATATATTTACAAAGTCACATTCACACAATTCTTTCATTATATCAATAAGAAATTAGGAATGATTCTTGCTTGCTCACTCTACTAAGTATTTTAACAAGTATGTGATGTTCAAGGGGGGATGTGATTATAAATTCCTACAGTTTAGTTTTTCTACCAAGATGATGTGAAGGATAGTTGCATATGTATGTAGTTTCAGAGTTAGAAAAACACATATCCATATCGGTGATTGGTGAAAATAATATAGATTGAGGGGGAGCCTCCTATATCCATTCTTCATTTTGATCCTCCCGTTGCTGCAGCGATATGAAATTAAATAAGAATGTAACAAATTATAGATATAACCATAAATACATAGATGCAGTGGAAATAACACTTCATCTAATTAATATAAAATACTAAAATATTCTTACAAACAAAATGGAAATAAACTAGCTCGGGTGATGGTACATTATGTCTGAGAAGAGATGTGGCAAGTGCATTCTTTTGAAATATGCTACAATGAGGGTCAAAGGATTTTTTATTATCGAGAAAATTTGGAAAAACCTAACCCTAGGAGATGAAGCACCAAAATTATGGGCCCCATTCGGGTAAATTGGTACATCAACTTCCGAGGGTCGTAAATTTTGCATACGATCTCCATTTGGCTATCATAATACCTTGTTTTAAAGATCTCGAATAGGAGGACAAAAATGATCTAGAAGGTTATCTTAAGACTTTTTTGGATTCTCTGCTTTCCCTAAAAAGCTCATTTAGTGCATTAAAATGAATCTCGAAGTTCAAAGCCCAAAAAACTGCCAAAAGTAGTAAATTGCACTACAAGTAAAATGGGAAAACTGAAAGATGTAGTGTTGGGGATCCAAGTGGAATAAGTGAGTTTCCACCAATATCCACCTACATCAAGTAGTTTATTGGTTCAGGGGGAACAACTATTATAACCCTAAAGTTCCTTGTTGGAATTATCATTCCATAAGTATGTCTTGTTGGATATGTTTTCTCATGTATGGATACTTCTACTATTACTGTTATAAAATATTCATGTTGGAGGTTTCTCTTTAATATATTGTAGTTGCTTATAACTATCAAGATCTTACAACCTCATTGTTGAGGTCGTGATTTTGGTTATATATGTCATATCTATTTCTTGACGTAAAGGTCATGTGACGACAGATGATGTAATCATTGTAATATTCAATCGTGTAATGGCCATTGGGATCAAATCCTCCTTTATATCTAATCCCATTATTTTTGGCTATTTATGTAATGATGAGTCAAAAATGTAAACCCAAATGTTGGGTATCTAATGTAATAATGATTCATTGGTGATAAAAACAATGATTTTTTGTTGATTCATTTAAATATCTTCAACACATGCCTAGGGGGAGCACAATTAGTATGCATTTTCTACAAAGGGAGCCTTCATTCAATAGTGGTCAACCCTTTGCATTTGATGTCAAAGTTGGAGATAATATTGGTATTTTGGAGAAGAATTCTTGGAGGAACTTGGTAACAAGACCTAGTATTTGAAAGTGTGTTTACAATTGCTTGCATATGGTGACCAAATACCAAAGTGATTGTGATCAAGTCGAAAGAGGGAGATTATTAGCATTATGGCTAATGTGTTGTCATTGATCGAAACCTACTTGATAATGGTGTTAACATTATGATAACAAGATGATTATGCAAGCTGATGCAAATGTTATAGATGTGATGAACAAAGGAATGAAAAATCATACAGAGATGGATGTTGAATTTTAAGTTTCTGTAAGTATACGAGGATCCTATCCAGAAGGGTCACATGCATACACATGTATTGTGAAGAAAAGTCGCTTACATAATCCGTACAATGGTAATTTGAATACCAGGGGTATTTACCATGGTATTGGCCCAAAGTAATGAGTGTGATAATGGTTATTTTATCGTGTCAAATAATACCAATTGTATTACTAAGGTAGAAACCTAAGGTATTGGCTAAGGATTAAACTATATAAGGAGATGAATATGAAAGTTTTATGTGTGCAAGTATTGAGTTTTATATGAATATTTTGATATGAAGCAGGTGTGCACTAAGGAGCAAGGATAAGACGTAGATCTGAATGATCTTAAATATGTTGACATTTATGCTTAACTAATTTTATTACTGCAAATGTGTAATATTGAACATACAATTCCCCAAAAATTTTTGTAAAATTTTAAATGAAAAAAGAAAGAAAAATTCAAAACCTCTTTAAATTAATTTATTATAACTCTCCTAATATTTTTCAATATTAAAAACTTAATTTTGGTTAAACTTAAAATATTATTATTAAAAATTGAAATAGTTTGAAAACATATTTATAAATAATAAATTAATTAACTAATTTATAGATTTAAGTGGAAACTATTATATATCATGACTAATGTCATTCATGTTCAAATACGCCCATGTTCTTTAATTCATTATTTATATTTCAAGAAAATAAATTGTAGGTCATTTTAAATAACAAAATAATATAGTCTAATCATGCCACAATCATCATGCAAATCATCGTACATATATGAATTCTATTTCCCAATTCATACATAAGAAAAATATAACTTAAGAAAAATATTATAGATATCAATTCATTTTACATATGAAACACTCATGTTTTAACAACTTAGTCTGAGGAGACTCATTATTAGCAAAAAATGATTGACTAAGTGATGGAAAATCCTTGTGATTCCATCCAAAAGTCAGGTTGTGGCCATTTAATTTAAGGAAATATGCTCATTGCAGCTAATTTATTTTCAAGCTTAATATAAAATCTTTAATATATAGCTCTCTCGGAAAACTTCTTGATATCCTAGTTAGCATAACACTCCATTCAACTACCTAAAAAGATATTGAGAATATACCTTTTCTCTTCTAAATAATCCTTGAGGCTTACCACAAGAAATTTCCTTTCTCTTCTTAATAGTTCATTAGGAAATCCATTCACTTATTATTTCTCTCAAGATGTCCATGGGGAGTCTAAGATGATTTTTCTGTAGTTGAAGATCAACACAATAGAGTTGTCTATTTACTCTCAAGCACTAATGATAGGGAAACTCGTGACTCAATGAGCATCGATTTAAAGGGATTTGAAATAATTATTTTTAACTCAACCTCTTTTCTCTTTTGTGACATTCCATGTGTCTTATTTCTAATTACTAATGAGGTGGATTTTCTCACTCTCCTCTAGAATCATACTCAACCTCTATTTTATCATAACTATTGAATATGGAATTCCCCACCAACCATCACCTATATTTTTGGATTCAAGGTTGGAGTTTTTAATAAGATACATGATGAAATGTTAAATCTTAGGAGAATTAGGTAATTTAGAGAACTTAAAATTATTTATTGGACCTGTGGATCACATTTCATCTTACCCTTTACTGGATTCATAATCCCTCTAGTGCTCTTCCACAACCCACCTTTGACCTTATATTAATTTATGAAATAACTACATTTCTTGGAAATATCATGGTAAGACTACCACTTGGTATATAAAAATAATATTTATATAAAATGCATACCTATATATTCATTATATGGACCTTACCAATGAAATTAATGCTAGAAATTAGTACATGATATTTGCATCATTTGTAGATAAAAATATTTATATTACTTAAATATTACCATCAAATTTACTGATCGAATTTATTTAAAAGCATAAAAATAAATATCCCACTGGGTTAAGAATAGACTATGATGGGGTATTGTGAGTTTGAGGACACCGATTCAAAACTCTATTGGAAAAAAATATAGCCATGTTAAGGGCTAGTGTGGCCTAAGGCATTTGATAGCTTATATTCCATTAATTCATGGCTTCTCAAGCCAAAAGTTAAACTATTAAGTCATTTCAAGACTCATGCAACTTACCCAAAAAAAAAAAAATTAAATTTAAAATATATATAATTATTACAAAATATAATTTGAAATAATAATTTATTTCATTCATTTGTAGTAAATAAAATACATATAAATCCCAATATACTACCAAAAAACTCTTCAATAATAATTTATTTCATATAAGGACATATGGTCTTAACAAGAGGGAAGTTAGGAATTTTAGCATTTACTGGAATTAAAATTAAAGTGAGTAATAGGGATGGAATTATATTATAAGTGATTAAATATTTAATCCCAAACAACCTCTTCAAAAAGGGAATTTATTGTAGCGAAATGCTTATGTTACCAACAAGAGAAAAATTAGAAATGGTGGTAAGAAATGATGTAAAAAAGCAAGCAAGTAGTACATATGAACTTATCTTATAAATGATTACTCACAAAACACATGACTAAGAGTTTCAGATTAAATTAATCAAGTGTTGCACATATTTTGTCATTAATTTCAACCACAATCTCATTGATGTCAAAGTATGACAACATGGGAACTGGTTTAATGTGTATAAAATGTTGACAAAGTTGCAGTTTGGATAACATCTATTTGAAGACATTTCTTCTCTAGCTCATTACTTCATATGAGAATGATAATGGTATAGTTGAATTACATGTTCTAAGACCTTCTCAATAGTAATGACATTTTTTTTTTAAATTTTACATAAATTGAGAGAGAATTTAACTTTAGGAGATGAAGTGAAAGCATGGCTCCAATTGGTGAAAGTTCCACCTTATAGCTTAACTAGGACAATCTGGGGATGACTTGTGGCATATCCACATATCGTCCCTATGTTGCACAAATCTTTGGCTTAATATCTAGATATCAGATGCATTCATATATGTTTCTTTGTATATAGGAATCCTAGTAACAAATGGGTCCAATAAATATCTTCTTAGCAAAAACATAATATTTCTAGATCATTTACGTAGTCACAAGTGGATCCCTGCTAGCTTGGAGATATATATGGCATGGAAGGTGGATATAGGTGGTAGAGAATTATGCCATGGTAATTATAGGTCATCACATGTTGCACTCATTATCTTCCCTTTTAGGTGCCTAATTGGACATGTGGAAAACGACACGTGGTAGATACTCGGACACATGCCAGTATGAGATCAAGGCATGTTGTAGTGTGATGACTTCGTAGATGACGTGGAAGTGACATGGAATAGACATGATGGAAAGAGAATCACATGGGAGGTTCTTATTGGTTTAGAAAGTTTCAACATGATAGCTTATGAAGCATTTGGATTAACATCAATAACTATTTCGGTGTGATTTTGCATTATTTCTTAATTTTCCTAGATAGGGTCCATACTAGGAGATCTGGGCATCCAATGGTCTAAGGGTGTAGGAAGCACATGTATGATCTTTAAACATGGATATAGATACAAATGGATAGGTGAACTAGCCATTAAATGTGTGGTACTTGATCCTAATCATATGGAATGACATTTAGGTTCTTGGAGCTAGAGTTGAAAGGAATACAAGAAAAGTAAAGTTTAGATATCCAACAATACATGACATCCAAGTGCACATGAACCTGAATTTTCTAAAAATTTTGTTTGACCAATTTCATATCATGTGGTTTTGTGTAACCAACATTAAGAACCTAAGGAGTTATGGATAAATTGAAATAAGCTTGATATATCTCATCTAAACTAGATTTCATGCTATAAAGATAAGTGATTAATCAAATTTTTTTTGGATATTTCTCAATTCCATGTAAGCCTTTCCAAGAGTATATTGTGCCAATGTGATATACATTAGTGAGGCAGGTTTGAAAGTGATGTCATTTTTGGTCAATTAATTTTATAATGATTTTTCTCTACACAATTGGTTGTGTTGTTTCTATTATGAAAAGTGTGAAATAAGTATGAGAAACAAATTTTAGGGAGTTTTGTGAATTTGAAATTCAATTTTGTTATGGTTAATACTATGAAGTATGGAATATTTTATGAATGTTGATCTATAAAAGAAGAGAACAGAGTATGGCCTCCAAAATATTAGAATTTGTAATTGCAGAATACCAGCAAAACATATGAGTATGGATAAAATAGTGTGGAACAAAGAGCTAAGAGTGATATACAGTAGAGGAGACCTCAAGAAAAGGATAAATTAGACCAAAATTCAAAAAAATTGTGCAAGAATTTCAGTTGAACGTCTATGTATTTGAGTTTCAAAATGTATGAAAAGGACTATAATAGGAATTTCTAGTTGTTGCATACTTTTCTCAAGGGACTGGTGTTACCTTCTCATTGGTGAAAACAAATAATTCGAGATTGTTGGCTACATTTATAAGTGGATTGGTGTCTCCTTCTAGTTGTTGTTAGTAACCATTTCAATTTGGTTCTTGTGTTTCTCATGGCACTAATTTCTCCTTCTAGTTTGTGTAGATAACAAAATTCAGAGGATTTGTGCCTCATTATCGTTGGTGCTACTAAATAAATGTTGATATAGGTTTGTTTATATTTTTTGTTATTATGTCGTTGATATGATAGATATTGTATATGAATTGAAGTCTTTTTATTGGTTAGAATTGTGCATTATATTTATTTAACCTCCCTAACGCCTCCTTAGAATAATCACATTTCCAACAATTGGTCTTAGAGAAAGATCCTCAAGAATAATTTTATGACTGGAGGGTAAATCAAGGGGATCGTGGCCAACAATAACAGATCTTCCTGAATAAAATGTATATTCTCTTATGGATAAAATTATGCCTTCCAAAAATTAAGAGTGAGTACCTACATTATGTCTATAGGTACTAATGTTTGGATGGTTGTTGAAGATGATTACCATGTTCTACCAACTCCTCCAACTAATGAAGATGGAAAAATTTTCTATTGAAATAAGTCAAAGGATAAAAAAATCCATATTATGTGTTTTATTACACATATAATTCTTCTAAGTGATGGTATGAAATTTAAACAAATAAATTTGGGAAACGCTTCAAAGAAGTTTTGAAGAAGATGACAAACTAAAGAAGGCTAAACTAAAAACTTATAGAAGATAGTTTGAAAGTATGAAAATGGATGAAAATGAGAATGTTGCGATATTTTTTCTTCACGTAAATGGGATAGTCAACACTTTCATAGGTCTTGGTGAGATAGTTAAGGAATATGAAGTTGTTCATAGACTACTAATATCCCTTCCCTCAAGATTCATTCCAAAAGTTTCAGTTGTTTAGTAATTATCAGATCTTCAAAATATGAAGATGGATTCTCTTCATAGAATTATCACTACATTTCAAATCAAAACAGAGAAGTAGAATTTAGGATCAAGATAAGAAAGAAATAAATAGACTAAAAAAAAAACAAGGAAAAGATCCATGAAGACTCCAGTCATTAGTTATACAAAGAGGATGCTCAACTTGTGAGAAAGATGAAAATGGGAACTAAAAATTGCAAAGCTAAGCTTCAATTAAAGTGTTTTTTGTGTGGAAGAATAGGTCAATATGAATCTAAGTGTCCTTGTGTAAGATCAAATGATAGTAAATATGGAATTAAAGCCCTTGGAGTTGGAGCTAAAAGTAATCTAGGAAAATAAAAATACATGTATGCAGTAATCAATCACATGAAAATGGAACCAAATATCTATTTTCCATAATTTATTTTTAACTAGTGTAATATCAAGTGGTTTTGTGGGACGAAAGTGAAGCGCCTAAGAAGCCAAGGAGTAATTTAAATAAGCTTTGTCTTTGTCATCTGGGCTAGATTTCAAACATTTTTAATAAAATAAATATTCCAAGTTTTCTGGCTCATCCTGTATGGTGTGTCATCCCTACCAAGAATACATTATGATAATGTGATATAAATAAGCTAGAGAAGTATCAAAGTTGTTTGGTTCTTCGTTGATGGATTCTATAGTGTTTTTGATGTAAACACTAGTCTCTAGGAGCTCTGTTGTGAAAAGTGAAAAATAATGATTATAAACGAATTCTATGGAAAATGTGTGAAGTTATTCAAATTGGGTGTTGTTAATTCTATGAAGTTTGAAATGTTGTCTGAATGTTGAGTTGGAAAGAATATGAACATGGGTTGGTCTCCAAAATATTAGAGCTTGTAAGTGTAAAAGAGATGAGAAACATATGAGGACTAAGGATGACACCTGGATGACAGTAGTGTGCAAAAGAAAAGGGGACCTCAAGGAAAATACAAATTGGAAAAGAAACATAGAAATTTGTATACGAAAGATTAGTTCACAACCTATGGATATGAGTTGGAAATGTCTGAAATAGTCATGTAAAAAGCATTTCTCATTCGTGCCTATATTTCTCATGGGATTGATGTTCCTTTTGGTTGATGCTAATAAAGCATTTGAGATTGGCTCTTATGTTTATGAAGGGACTGATGTCTCTGTCTTGATGGTTCCAATAAATCATTTCATATAGTTCCTACATTTATTAGGAGATTGGTTTCTCTTTTTTTTTGGTTCTATTAAATCATTTCATGGGATTGATGCCTCTTTTTGGTTGATGTCTACAAGATCATTTTATCACAAAATATGTTTTCATAAAAATCTAGTGCCTTAATATGTTATTGACATGATTGACCTTGCATATGAATTCAACTGTCTTGAATGGTTAAAATTGAAAATTGTACCAATTAACACCCCTACCCATCCCTACCCCACAATATTAGTATAATCATATTTCCCACATCAAGCATGCCGTTTTTTTTCCTTAACATAGTTATGATTTTTTTTGCATTCTTATTTTCATAATTATCCTAAATTTTCCAAATTGGCCACTTGTTACAAGGAAGATAAAATACAACCATGAGATAAAAGTAATTGGAATCATTTTACACATGTGTTAATTTAATCCAATATTTTCCTATCATAGTGTGGTATTTCTTATATAACTGATTATTTCATAATCCCCCAAAAAAATAGCATCACACTAATTCAATATGGTTGTGGGAGTTTTGATATGAAATTAAATATGGTGGGTTTTGATTAAAATTGGGCACTTAAAGGAGGGAGTAATTTTCATCAACTTAGTAAAGTCATGGTTATTTGAAATGAAGGAATTCAATTTATTTGATAGTAATTCTCCTAGGAAGAAATGGGGTTAATTTTGTTGCATTGCTAAAGTACTCAACATTGTGTTCTCACTTGCAAATTCTCTATTTTATATTAGGGCATCCTACGACGACATGTAGGAAAGAGTATTGGGATGTGGAAACTAGGAAAGGGTTGTGATAGAGTAAATAAAATGTAGGGAAACTTTAAGCCTTCAAAGTTGATGCATGAGGGCTAGTGACGCAACTGGATATTAGTGGCCACGCAACTATTCCACTGAATCACAACACAATCTTATATTTTGGAATTTGTTTCTATAATTTTTCTCCACTAAACTTCGAAAACCATTTTGAGACCCTATATAGAAGTTTTAGAAGAAACACATTGGCTATAGTTGGAATATGTACTTCTCAAAGAAACCTTTGTAATGAGCTATGCTACACACGAAATGATGATCATATGTGAAGGTTATGATGGCAAAAAATTGACATTGGAACTTACCACATAGAGCCTTGAAATCCTCTCGTGCTTCAACTCCTATTGTTACATTGTTGGACATTTAGGTTTTATCATTGATTCTTTATCATAAAAATTCCTCTCAAACTCATTATAACATAGTTTTGCAAAGGCTATTCATGGGATCTCTTCACAAAGATAAGACACTGCCATTCGTAAGACACCACTGTTCAAAATACTATGTTTCATTTTGCATATATACAAATTTTAACATTTTCCATGTATTAATAGAAGTTAAGCTTCATTGTATACCTATGTGTTGGCTATAAATCTATATGGCATTTCGTTACATTCAAAAATTTTGATCAGTGGTATTAAAGTGGTTCTCCATTTATTTATTTTTCCATGCATTCCACAAATGAGGTGAGGGTATAAGTAGTCAATAACTAAATTTCTTGAGTCCTTGCAATACCATCCTCGCTAACCGTAATGGCCTACCATGGTGGTAGAAAAGGAAGACGCGGGAGCATGAGATAATATTAAATTATTGCTTGAGGAAACCATTGAGTGACAAAGTAATGAGATAATGTATACATTCTCAAGATCCTTTGATGATTACCAATAGGTAAGACATCTTCATCGAGCCACCACTTTGGAGGTGTCACCCCCCTTAAGGTACAACATAATTTTTATATTCATATGTTTGAAGGTTCGATAGATGTAGAGGTTATAGAGAGATAGTTAAATATGCTAGAAGAGTATTTTTTGGTACAAAATTGTAACAACCTAAGTTAGAAATCCATGTTACGAAAACACATTGTAATGAGAATCACTAGTGATTAATTAATGGCTATGGAAGTTGGAAAAGGCATTGGAAAAGGCATTGGAAAAGGAAAAGATGAATTTATTCTCATTTTATTTATGAAATAAAGGAAAATAGGATTCACTCAACTATTTCTAACATTAACATGCATTATGATTATCTTCGTATAAACAAATATTCCCTCATGCGTTCATATGAAAAATTAAAATCAACATAACATTGCTTCACGCCTCAGTATTCAACATAACATAATCGCAACATTCATAGCAAAAGTAAAATAACACATACATAGACAATTGCACAATATTCCTCTTTATTAATAATCCATATTTTTGGTACAAAATTTGACTACCCTGCATACACAGTTGCAAGGGTTAGCACACTCAGTTGTGGATGTATACCCTAGGCATTTACGCACTCAGCTGCAAAGCCTCTTCCTATGCTAAGACTCTTCCCTCTTACCTCACATAGACCCATACATAAAACATAGCATCAAAATTACTCAACCAAAAATTGTCGTAGACTCTTCTAAGAGTCCCATATTATATAATCCCATGGTACGTGGACCATGGGTATATCTGTAAAGCCGACATGACTTATACAAAAAAAGGGCGGAAAAACCTTATTAACTGTTTACATATTCGCACTTCGCAACCACAAAATGTGGAGATTTCACATTCTTTAACTTGGGCCTTTAGCCCCAAAACCTAGGCCTTGAACTTCGAAATTGACCCCAAGGGACCCATTCCCAATAGGTCCCCAACACAAATCTGGTGACTCACCCTCGAGTCACTCTATTGGCATGGAGATTCTATCGCGATGACCTCCCAGCTCCACTTGTACCATTGCGACTTCAGTGGTTCGCTGTGTTTTTTCCTGCCTCATCTCCTTAACGAGCTGCTCCGTTATTGGCACTACACCATCTACCTATGCCTTCTACTGCGTTTTGTGTAGACTAGCCAATTTGCCTTCAAAGGTGGCCATGACTGCATATGCTTCATCTAGTCAAGGCTACAATCAAGCCTTCAATAAAGCTTCCTTGTGTTGTACTGTGTCCACCTATTCTTTTAGTGCCTTTACTTCCTGTGGATTTTCTAGCCTTTAGGTAATGGGGATGGTGTGTGTTGTCACTTTAACCTCGTCATATCATTGCTGCAACTCCTGTGCCTTTATTTCTAGTCTTTGCACAATAGGGTCCTCCTGTAACTTGGTGACTACTTCAAGTGCCTGCTTGAAGAGTGCAGTGCAATCCATTACTACGCTATTCATTATTGTAATGATGTCCCTAAGAGTTGCCTTACACTGCTCTCTGACCTCAGCCGAAGTCGAAGGCTGGGTCTTCAAGGCAAGTTCTTCAATCTTAAGGTTCAATTCAAATTGAACCTTTGCCAATTCTATCCTCGCTTCATGAACTCCAACAACGAGCTTCCAAATTCGCACATCCACTGGCTCATCTTTGGGAATGTCCAGCTCTGAGACAGATATACATGCCTTAGCCACTACCTTGGTCGTGCACTCATTTTTTTCCATGGTGGCCTTAAAGAGACCAATAGCAGAGTCTCCTGTGCATCCATTTGAGAGTGATTCACCCTCTACTCACTTATAAGGTGTAGCACACACAGTTCATGGCCTTGGAGTTTTGCGATCACACCAACCTACAATGTGTGAAGGGCTTCACTTGGAAGCATGGCCAAATTGAATCCAATCCCCTTGAGGGCACTAATAGTTGCCTTGTCAGCCTTGGCTTACATATTCAGGTCTCTGTCCGGCAGTGCTATTCCCCAACGTTCTAGTGTGCCCACCATCCCTGGTTCTAAGGTGCCAGGTGCCAAACTAGTGGACACCGCATTACTCTATCCCACAATGGTCTGTACCTGCGATGCCTAGATCTGAAGCTCCCACAGACCTGTCCAAATGTCGACCAAGGCCTGTTTCTACTGGTGCTGAAACTATTGTAGCAGTTTTATGGTCGCATCCCTCACCACATCACCAATAACATTCAAAACACCTTCAGTCAAGGTTATTGGGTCAAGGGAAGTCTTGTTTCCCTTAGACTTCTTCCACAACACTACTTTCTCTTGTTTCCTAATGCGCTTAACTCAAAATTGAGTATTCTCTGGGTCTTCCCCTCCCTACACTGATTGTTGTTCATCCTCTTCTATCTATAGGGAAGGCGACTTCTGGCTCCTATTAGATCATCGCTACTCTTCTTCCTGTATTCTAGTTTTCTTCATGGAAATGTGCTCTACCTTGGCTTTATCAGTAGCCTTGTCATTCCTTTTCCTATCCAATTGTTTAATCTTCATCCTAGCCTCTTCCTTTTTTCTCTGCGCTACATACTGGACAGACCGAGGAGTCAATTCGGAAGTGGTGCACCAATCTGTTGGCCAACGATCAAGGATAATTGTGATCATGTCACCTATGGCTAGGTATGAAAGCTCATACCAGTTTTGTTCATGATTCTTCCACGCATACATGGAAACATGGTGGAAGTCCACATTGAACTCCACATACTCTGTCATATGATCATAAACTGTCAATGACAACTGTGTCTTGCGATTGATGACCATGTGAATACTCATCTCCATCAAGATCCAAAATACCTTAGTGTTCTAGAACCTTTGGGGTTCCTTCGTAGACTAGATCAAAGTGAACTTCACTACTTTCGGTAGGTTCTACGCGACAGGAGGAAACTGACTATCTTCTTGTAATTGCCACGCGACCGGCACTATGGACAGTAGAAGTGATGCATACTGAAAAGTTTTGCTTCGATGCTACACCTCTCTAGAGCTTGTGAGGGACTCATTACAGAGGTAGCACGCTAAGTTGAACTATATGCCCTCCATGCACTGGACCTCTAGTGACACTACTAGCGCTGACACTAAATCTGCACAACACTTCGTCATAATATTTTTTACAAGGATCTAGGTGTCTACCTTGATCACAATGTTGGTTATGTTAGTGATGGAGTAGCCACATGACTTCTCGGCAATCTTAAATTTATCCTTCACTTCTTTAGCAAGGTCGCGCTCACCTATCTTTTAGCCAAAAGCCATGATCGGATTTTCTCTTACTTGCAGTAGTCGAGTGATCCTATGGATCAACATGTTAGTGATTAGTATTGGGTCCTCTAGATAAAGGCACCCATCAGGCACCAAGAAAAACAACTTCTTGATTATTATCATGGTTATGGGAGTGTAGTTGTAATGCGGTACCCATAACATGTTTAATAGGCCGGCTTTATCCACCCCTTTTGCGATTTTTCTTGGGTCCAATATATCACACCAAAGTCTTTCTAGTATACACAATGCATGAGTTGATCTATTGTTAAGTGAGGAAAGCAGTTCATATCATCCAAATCCGAATTCTCCAATTTTAAATGGTGGATGCACATGAGGCATGGTCCCTCAAAGTTTATTTTGTCTGGCAGCAAGGGTGTATGCAGTGTGACCTTGCTTTCATCAATGTCCTTCGAAACCTTTATCTTCCCTCTATGCAGAGGAATGTACTCGGGTAGTTTAGAGATAGGGCCCGACCACTCCACGTCAATGTCCTCTGCCCCAATCTCAATTTCTTCCTCATCCATAGGGCTTTCTTCAACATCCTCTTCAGGCTCCAGGTCAATTAGCTTGCCCTTCTCCTGTACAATGGGATTTTCCTTCTTTGGATGCTTTCTGGGTGATGCATGCACCAGCAATGGCACTTTCTGCTTGTCCTTCTTTGTTTTTTGACCCTCTTTGGTTGGCATAGGCCCTGACTTGGGCGACCTTGGTGATTTAGGCACTTCTGTCGGTACTTTGATGCTTATAACCTTCAGGGAAGCTCCCTCTATTTCCATTGCTACTTCTAGGGAAGTTCCCGCAGCTACCATTTCTTCTCCAGCAATCGCGGTTTCTGCAGGCACCGACATGATACTAGACAACAACTACGACGTCTCCTTTGGTAACTTCTCAAATTATAAACTTGCTATCAAAGCTTCAAAGTACTCACAGTTCATATGTGTCTGAGAGCTCAACACCTCAATTCTCAAAATGCCAATTGTTTTTCATTCGGTAGCCGCCTGTAATTTATAGGAATTTGCAAATTCAAATCCATCCTTTCCCCCAAAAATTCGTTCAAATTTTTTGGATTGGTGACATATTTTCATAGATATTTCCCTTAAATTCTAACTTAAATGTCGCCCCCTACTCCATTAAGTTGTTTTCCCACTGTCAAGTCATGAACAGTGATGATAATAGTTACTTTCTGGCTGCCCTGCATAGTCCCTTCTTGCATAGTGCAATTTCCTGCGTGTTTTTGTTGAAACTATGACATTTATCCATTCTGTACAATTCCCAAATCGCAGAGCTCTCCAACCTGGGCAGTGTAGTTTATAGTCCCACACCTCCTTTCAGCTGCCTGGAGTGCTAAGACTATGCTTCCACCATGTAGTCACGTAGCTAGATCACCGATGTATGGCTTCAATCAGCTATCATTCACTCACCCTGGGAATGGTACTCCATTTAAATTTACCAACTAAATTGCTACACCATTATAAATCTCCTTGATGACATATGGCCCCAGCTAATGCACTCGAAATTTTCCTGGAAATTTATCAAACTTGTTGTCATATAATATAGCTAAATCACTTAACTTGAAGGTGCACAATTTGATGTGTTGATCGTGCCATGCCATTTTGTTGTCCTTTTGAACTTGTTGATAGAGTCTAGCTACAAATATATCTTCTTCAAGCTATGTCAATTGCGAAAGTCTCTTCTCTAGGCCTCTCGGATAGACCATTCCCATGAATTCCACTATGCACAGACTAGGTACATTGTACTCCATTGGCATCATAACCTCCATTTCATAAACTAGTCTGAACGATGTTTGTCCAGTCAACTTCTTGCAAGTCGTTCTATAAGGCCATAGCACTGCGGGCACAAGAACATCCCAGTCATTTCTTTGAGAATTGTAAACCTTTGTGATCACGCTCTCCAATATTTTATTAAATGCTTCCACCATCCCATTAGCCTGCAAATGATATGGCGTGCTCTTATGATGGTAGACCTGAAATTCCTCTCTCATCGTGCTAATCGTCTCATTAAGAAACTGTCTACGAAGTTCACTCATTAAAATTTTTGGACAGCTAAACCTTCTCAAAACATGATCAAAGATGAATTTGGCTATTGTTGCACTTGTATAGTCCATCATAGGTTGCACCTCTACCCGTCTCGTTAAGTACTCAGTCACGGTGATGATGTATCGTGCACCCATCTTCTTCTCTAGAGGTTGAAATGGTCTTACAAAGTCAATCCCCCACTTATTGAAGGGTTGTAGTGATGTCTATGGATTTAGTTGTAGCTCATACCTACATGAGGGTCTCACTATCCTTTGGCATGTGTTGCATGCCCTACAATGTGCTTTTGAATACTTATTCAAGCTATGCCACTATAACCCAGCACGTAGAATCTTCTGCGTTATTTCTTTTCCTGCATAATGACCTCCCGTGACTCCACCATGAGCCTCAGCGAGGATGTTGTCTCATTCAAAATATGGAACATAACGTCACAATATTTCATCTGATCCCAGTCTAGCAAGTGCCCTGCAATGATAGAAATTTTTTTCCTGCGCACCATGAGTTCCTTCTTCTATTGGCTTGTATATCCTTTCAGAGCCATCCTTGAGATTAGGAAGTGTATAATATCTTCAAAGTGGTTGTTCGCGATGCGTACTACAAAGAGCTGCATGTTGGGTAGTCCTTCCTCCAAATTCGTAGATTCCTCTCCTATTTCAATTTGTGATAGATGATCTCGTCCACCATTCAAGATTCTTGATATCTTCACCCCCAACACAACCACCTACATATCTTCCCCCCCAACACAGGCTTGTTCACTAGGAATTTTAATGCCAAATGGTTTGTATACATCTTAAAATGTCTGCTCAACAAATAATTCCTGAACTTCTAGAGCACGTACACCATAGCTAGTCCTTCACACTTTGTCGTCAAATATTTTTTCTCAACTTTAGATAGCTTCCTACTTGTGAATGCTATAGGGTGATCGAAGTCCCCTTCACCAGCTTGTGTCAGTACTACTCCCAGTGCAATACATGATGCATCCACATGCACATGAAATTCCTTCTTCCAACAGAATGTGACATCTTTCTTTAATATTTTTTGCATTAGCGTGGTGATCTGGTCATAGATCTTGATGAATTTCCTTTAGTATCATATATGCCCCAACGTTGAGCGTAGCTGTTTCACACTCATTGGTGCCTCTAAATTGATTATGACTGTGATCTTCACAGGGTCTATCATCAACTCCTGTCTGCATACCACATGGCCTAGCACAATCCAAAATGGGACACAAAACAAACATTTCTTTAGATTTAACATGATCTGGTACCTCTGGCATGTATCTAGAATCAAGCACAAACTTGCCACATGGCACTTCACCAGTCCGAACACTATCCAATCATCAGAGTATACTTCTAGAAATTTATGAATGAAATATTTGAACGCTGCGATGACTAGACGCAAAAAGATCACCGACACCAAAAGGCAGCATTATATATTGGAAGAATCCCCATTCAGTCGTGAAGGTCGTCTTACTTCTATCCCCTGGCATGATCTTCTTCTGACGGTACCCAGAGAACCCATATGTGAACATATATGCTTCTTGGCCACCAACATTATCTAGGACCTTATTGGTGAACGAAGTTGGGAAGGGATCATTCGCGCTGGCATCATTCAACTTCCTGAGGTCTACGCATATCCTTATTTCTTCCTTTTTCTTCTTTTCATAAACCACTATTGGCTTACCCAATCAGATTCTTCCACTAGTTCAACAATACCTCCCATGAGCATCTTTTCTAACTCTAAGCATACCCTTTCATTATAGTTCGTATTGAGATGGTAAGGTCTTTGCTTTATAAGTTTCATCTTCAGTTTTAGGGTGATCTTCTTGACACCCAGGTCCCTTATTATCCCTTTCAGATTTGAAAACTTTGTGGGAAATAGACCTTGATATTCGTGGAGTAGTTCGGTGTTAGGCCCCTATACTACTAGAGTAACCCCTTATTGTTATTAGTACAACCCACTTATTATATTGATGTACCCATGTAGTGCCCATATT
>APFE030101885.1:5679-28896 GCA_000404065.3 Pinus taeda
AATTTTACGCTAGTTTCCATTTTTTTTTCAAAAACGATTCCCTCAAATTTTATAATATACAATTATTTTACTTTAAAAATTGTCAAAATTTTATATCTATTAATATAAAATCATTGGAAATCTAAATATGTATACAAAAATATCACCAAACATTTCACACTTTGTATATTAAGAACTAATAAAATTCACCAAAATTTCTAAACTTTATGATAAACTTCTATCCTTAAAATTTTCCCTACATATTACTTAAAATTTTCAAAATTTTACAAAAATATTATATAAAATTATTAGAAATTAAATTTAGATTTACAAAAAATATTATCAAGACATTTTATAATTTACATAATAAAAACTCATAAAAATACCCAAATTTCTCTAATTTCAAGTACATTTCTCTTTTAAAATTTTGGAAATAATATCAATGCAGGACCACTTTATGCACTTAAATTGTTTTGAAATTAAGTTGACCGCTTTTTGAATTAAATTGTGAATAGTGCTTTTGAAACCTCTAATCTTTCAAATAAATATCGAAAATCAAGAATAACTAAAATTATAATTATAATTATTTTTGTTTTATTTTTTAATGAACATTTTATTCCTCCTATTAAAAAATAACTAAAACTTGTTTTTAATTGATGAATTTAAAAAACTGGGATGTTTAAGAAAACCTTCTACACACTATAATTTTGAAAATGTTAAAACTTGGATACTCAAATATAAATAATACTTAATCTAAATACTATAAATTTTAGCATGATAAATCTTATAAAATTTTCCCAATAAATAAAAGATGTTTTATTTTACTATATTCTATATATTTGCTAACCTTCTTTCCATTTTAATATGTTTTAAGAAAACCTTCTACACACTATAATTTTGAAAATGTTAAAACTTGGATACTCAAATATAAATAATACTTAATCTAAATACTATAAATTTTAGCATGATAAATCTTATAAAATTTTCCAATAAATAAAAGATATTTTATTTTGCTATATTCTATATATTTGCTAACCTTTTTTCCATTTTAATATTTTTAAATGACAGCTCAAAAATTGGACAACACCAAAACGACAATTAAAGACGACTCACTGCAAACAGCAGGTCCTTTCGAGTATGGTGCAGGTCATGTGTATCCAAATAAGGCTGGAGATCCTGGCCTAGTCTATGATCTATCAATCAGAGACTACAACATTCTTTTTTGTAGCTTGCATTATAATTCAACCCAGTTCAAGGCCATAACAGGAAGGGCATTCACTTGTCCAACACGACCCCCTAATATCTATAACCTCAACTATCCCTCCATCACTGTCTCGGCCCTGAAAGGGTCAGCAACTGTGAGAAGAACTGTGACAAATGTAGCAGAGGGACCGGTGACTTATAAAGCAAAAGTGCAGTCTCCTGTTGGAGTTTCAGTGTTAGTTGAGCCTACAGAGCTTCACTTTTCTACCAGCGGGGAAAGGAAAACATTTAATGTGTCACTGAAAGCCGTGAAGAGTTCTAGGGGTCAGTACGTATTTGGGTACCTTACATGGAGAAATGCCAAGTATTGGGTTGCAAGTCCCATTGTTGTGAACGTAACCCGTGTGAATTAAGATAGTGAATATCTCACTGACAAGTTATTGCTTTTCATTTATTGACGGAAATTTTGTAAAAGGGTCATTGAATGTTTCTCTTTTGTAGAATTGGTAGGCCCTACAACCTAATAAAATTTCAAGCAAGATTTATATCAATTAAATTTGTTTTTTGTTTTCGAAGTATACAACGTCATATCAACTGTCATTAGAATATGTAAATGCTACAAATCTTTCTTGATTCCAATTTATTTTATGAAAGGTTATTACATTAGTTTTTGATAATTACATTTTTTTTAATTACTCTCGCATGGAATAAAACCTAAAAGCATAGAATCTCCAAGATTGGTAAAACAGATTGTACATCAAAATTTATATTACATTAGATTAATCACACTATAAATACACCAGTCATTGGTTGAAAATAGAAATTATGTCTTAACCATACAATCAATAAGTTGAGAAAATATCTCAACCAAACACTAAATTTCTCAAGTCTAACTAATTAACACTTACACAACTCACACAACAATAACATTTAAGGGCGAGGAATATCACTCAAGATACACAAGACAAGTAAGAGTTAATCTCCAAGTCTCTCCCTTAACAAGTACTTCTCTTGATCTCAATCAAGTAACGTCTTCATCAATTTGCCTTAATAATTTCGAAATATTCTAGATTACTAACTCCATCAAGTTGTCTCTTAGGCCTCATAAAGGTGTAGTTGGCAAGTTGGCTTCCCGAGTTCCACTCTTGAACTCCCAAATCTGGGATCTCCCGAATTCAAATATTGAACAGTTGGCAAGTTGGCTTGCCGAGTTCCACTCTTGAACTCCCAAATCTGGGATCTCCCGAATTCAAATACTGAACAGTTGGCAAGTTGGCTTCCCGAGTTCCACTCTGTAACTCCCAAATCTCAGATCTCCCAAATTCAATTACTGAACACATCCCAAGCTGTTGCATAACTTCACTAGAAGACAACTCTTGGGTCTTCAACAAATTAGAGATCCTTCCCTAGATCCACATCTGCCAAAATAAATCGACAACCATCCATGTTGAGCTTTTAACTTGTTAGAAAAATATTATGTATGACAAAGAAATGCACGACATATAATATGCAGAAAAACACAAACACATAAAACCAGGGAGACACAGATATATGTGGTTCACCCAATTTGGGCTGCGTCCACCTTGAACAACTAGTCCTTCCTTTCTATTATCCAACAAAATGAAGAGACACAACCTACAGCAGATCCACTATAATATCCTTTGTTTTCTCTCACAGTCTCACCTCTCTATTTCTCGCTCTAAGAATACACATATATTCCACTGCCTCAATACAATACCCTCATATAAAGAGAGGGGTTGCCTTCTAGGGCAAAAAACCCTAAACTAAACATGAATTCTACCGTCAGATCATCTGCCTAATGAACGACCCAGATTGACTAGAAATTACTATACTTTTACAAAGAAATTTTACATTTGTTTTTAGCTTTCGGGGCGTTGCCCCCGAAACCCCTGTCAGGGGACCGCTGGTCCTCGGACCCCCCAGCCAGGGGGGATGCCCCCCCCCAACCCTCGCGGGGGGGACAAGTCCCCCCCGCACCCGCCCACATGGAGGGGTGTACAATCTTCGTGGGTTATACATCTGACTGAAACAAAGACCTCTAAATTAGGATGATAAACATGCTCCACACCTAACATAACTACACTTGATACATAGAAATAATGGAGAAAGGTTGTTTTGATTGTTTTCTAAGTTTAGATTTAAATCCTATTTTGTAGGAGATTGTTGTGATCTCCCAAACCGAATGTAACCATTATATTTGTGTATATGTTATTGCTCCAATTAATGAATGCAACATTATGTTAGCCTCAGGTGTTCCTCACCTGAGTGTGGTGGGTTTCATTTTAAATTTCGATTTGTCTTCCTATTATTTTTAGTTGGTATCAGAGCATCAGGGGATAAAGTTGTGTTTTGACTACTTGTTGTGAGCGCGAAGAGTAAGTCAGCCTGCTTGTAGAGGAGTCTATGTCTTTGTGTTAATGCTCATCGAAATAGATCATTGAGGTTGATGTTTGATCCAAATTCAATCCTTGATTGTTCATTCACAACATAGGCTGTGAGAGTTGCCGGTTGTGAGTACTAGCGTGGGGACAACATATAAATTATGAAAATGCAAAAGGCAGTCGCTGAAGGTTGTTGTTCTGCTAAGGTTTCTATTGCATGTTGTTGCTGTTAGTATTGTATTGAGTTGCTGCAAGACCTGTAAAGCCCCCGATTCAATATTCTAAAAGAGTGTAGTGAAGTGTCACCTCATGAAGCTCATGGAGGCGTCAGGAGATAAGATTGTGTGTCTAAGCGTTGAAGGTTGTTCTTACTGATGAAGAGCCTATCCATCAAATTATTTGTGCCATGATTTATTTGTGCCACGACCTTAAGCCTAGAGGTCAAGGAGCACTAGAGGTTTAGTTTCAGAGAGGTCAATGTAGGAAATCTTGTAGATTCACAAGCTCATGCAATGTACTAAAGCACAAGACAAGAATCTACTTCTACTTTCAAACAGCGGAAGCCAATAGATCGATGAAAACAATATGAACAAGAAGGAGATAAATCAATGACACAAATAACAATATTTATTCAGGGAAAGACATTGCTCAAAACCCCTACTATCTTTATTGCATTAATAAGAAATATGAGTGAAAATACAAAGATTGTTCTCACTAGAACAATTCCTGCACAAGTATGATCAACTCTCTTCTCACAAGCTATTTCAAGCCAAGCCTTAGCCTATTATGCTACTCTCCAAGCCCCTATTTCCTTGCGCAATTCCTATGACTGAATAGCCCATATTAATGGGAATTCAGTGCTTCAAAAAATGCACAATCCAGTCTAGGTTGACTTCCTGATTGCATGCATGATCTATACAACTTAGTAAATCGTAAAACTGACAGTACATTGTCCCTCCACTCTAGTCTCAACTGGGCCTTTCTCATAATCGACATGCACAATTTTTTGATAAGGGAATCTTTAGTTAACTAGAGTTCCACTTGTGGATGCACTAGTGCACCAATTGGTTCCACAAATAGTTTGGAACTAATTTAACTGAATATAACTCAGTAAACTAAGTTATCTAATTACAACTCACAAATAAACCCATCCTGGACCCCTAAAATTTATGGAGAACACTTACATGACTTCCAAAATACTTCCAACTTGAAATTCCTAAGTTAACTAAATCAACTTAACTTAATTAACTATTACAAGTGGCTATGAGAAAAGAATTACAATTTTAATTCACAATTTAATTCAAGGACAAATTGAATTGGAATTTCTAGATTCTATTTTTAACATTTCTTTTTGCTATTCCCAACACTCCCTCTCAACAAGAAAGGAATTCAACTCTATCTCGATCTTAAACCTTTGGAATTTTCTACATGCAACACTTCTCTCTAGTGTTGTTTCTACAACAACTCCTGAAACTATAAAAAGCATCCAACCTGAACTAGTATGATGCATCTGTCATCAAATTTTCTAATTGCTACTGCCTCTGTCAATTGAAAACTCTATGCTTCTGCTAACTCTGCCTTTCTGAATTGTTGTCAATCCTTCTATGCACTCTTCAGTATCTGAATGCTCTAGCCTCTACCACTTTGATCTCTGACTGCATCAATCGCCACTGGTTCCTCCTGTTACTATGCACTTTGGGCTCACGTAGCAAGGTACGATCCATGAGATAAAACCTCTCAATGGACCCTGCCCAATTCATCCCTCTTAGGACTATCACTTCACATCATCCAACCTCACACCTCGAGGTATGGTTTCATGTCCTCCCTCTGCAAGGGAGAGGCCGGTGTAGAAAATCTTGTAGATTCACAAGCTCATGCAATGTATTAAAGCACAGCAAAAGAATCTACTTCTACTTTCAACCAGCGGAAGCCAATAGATCGATGAAAACAATATGAACAAGAAGAAGATAAATCAATGGCACCTAACACAATATTTATCTGGGGAAAGCCACTGCTCAAAACCCCTACTATCTATATTGCATTAATCAGAAATCTGAGTGAAAATACAAATCTTCTTCTTCCTAAAACAATTCCTACACAAGTATGATCAACTCTCTGCTCACAATCTATTTCAAGCCAAACCTTAGCCTATTTTGCTACTCTCCAAGCCCCTATATCCTTGCGCAATTCCTATGGCTAAATAGCCCATATTAATGGGAATCCAATGCCTCCAAAAATGCGCAATCCAATCTAGGTTGACTTCCTGATTGCATGCATGATATATACAATTCAGTAACATCATTGTTTAGATCTTGTCTTGCAAAGGGATTTTGTAGTTATTTTTTTTTTTTTGTTGGGGGTTTTGTTTTGGGAAATCTACTTTTAGTATCTCTATTTCTAGGCATAAAGAAACATAACTAAGAGAAATGTATACTAACTAAACTTTTAGTGTTTTTGTTTATCTTCTATTTGACTATGTTGATAATTGCCTCCCCGGAAATGACACCAAAATTTTGAGCTAATTTATTGACTAAATTAACACAAGTATTTAATTATCAATCTGGGTTTGTAAAACTTGGAGGCAAATTCACAGTGTATGGACATCAGATATAATCAAACTTGAAAGACAAGTTTTCGAAAACTAAAGAAGTGCATATTACAAATATAACCTATACTAACAATTCCAATTCACCTTGCAATGAAGGAAAGTTGAAATGGCTCTTAACATAAGAGGTCCAATTCTCCCTCAATTATTACTTGATGAATATAAATTAGAAACCATGAACTCTCAATATCTTAAGATGGACAAATCATCAATGAAGAGAGGCTCTTAACGTAAAATACCTTTGGTATTTCCCATCATAATTCATTCACCATAATGCTATCAATTGAAGACTGAAAATACATAAGAAAAACCGCTTGCATGTAATCAAGGAAAAACCTAGTTTCAATCCACCAATTTAACAGAAGGCGTGTTCAACTTGAACACCATGTTATTCAATCTTACGAAAGTGATGAAAAAACTAAGATTAAATAAAATAAATCATCACACATCAACCATAAGCCAATCTGAAGCAAAGCACATAATCAAATTCTAAGATAACCAAATTATGGAAAATTAAACTAGTCTAACAAAGAAGTGTACTTAGCTTGGAGTGGGGGCCCTCCACCCTTGATTTGCACACTTGAAGGTTGATATCAGAAGCTGACACTTCAGTCACACATCCACATTATTGAACAACAAAATAGTAGTAGAACGGGTTCTTCAAATTAGCTTTAAACTTCAAAGTGTCTCAGCATAAAATTATACAAAAGTACATACATAAGCCATCAAAATATGGGCTTTAAATAGAAGTTTTAGGAAACAAAATGATCTATATTATCTCTAACACACATATCTACTCATATCCACCTATCTAGGTCGAACTCATCCAATTCATCCCAAGAAATATGGTCAATCCCATAAAATCTCAAAACTGGCCTATCTCCTAGGGATTTTCTAGTGACTAGTCATGTTTGACCAGCCTTGAATGGGCCTAATAAAGCTTGTTCTGACCAAACCAAGTGGAGTTAGCTTAGTCCTAGTTCCCAAGCTTTCCATTCATGCATCCAAATCGAGCCCAAGTGTCCTGCAAATATGTCATCCACATAGCTATTACGGGAATTTCTGATTCTGTCTAAAATTGCACTTGAAACTCAATTTTCATAAAAACTTCTAGAAATTGCAAAACTAAAATTAAATACCTGAATATGCATAAAATACATAAAAATGAGATGGATGTTATGGAAATTGGATGGAAAATATAAGGATTAAGTAATTTTCCTTAAGCAAAAATAAACCAAAACTGAGGGCCAACACACATCATGAGATATGAACCTACCTCAACCCATGCGATCTTGTCATCTACCTTCATTAGAAAATCATTTAAATATGTAGGTTGTCTTACATTTTTCTAGAGAATTGAGCAATTGAGTAGTGCTTTTGCCACCAAACTAAGAAAGGGTAAAGTGACCATAACAGGAGTTCAATTCATTGTTTCAAGGAAACTTATCTCCACAGCTACAGGGATTCCAAGCACTAGAGGATTTTGGTTCAAGAAAGAAGACCTTGACATTCAAAATTACAAGATGTACCTAAAGCTACCATACAAGGCAGCTCCGAAATATATTTTTCCATTCAGACATTTGTTAGAAAGATATACCACTTTCATGTAATTGATCATTAAGTACTTCACATGTGAGGGCAGGTATTCAAGGCTGTATAAGTACTGCATGAAGCTTTTGATGCATTTCGCCGGTGTTCAACAAATTGATTTGTCTCATTATTTGTACAAAAGTTTGATTAAAATGACAGAAAAAGTACAAAGGCTGGGAGAGAATCACCATAGTAGTTTGTTTCATCATGGTTTAGTGAAAGTGCTAGTTTGTCATCAATTAGCACAGACAAATCTGTGTTGGGATCACTTTTCATGTTCAGCTTTTCCTCCATATTCCTTAGCTATGTCTAGTGATGGAACAACACCTTCAAGCTCACCAGTGCAACAAGAGGTTGCTTCTTCAAGAAGACCTACTAAGAGGAAAGACAGGGCAACAGTTTTTCTGACATACTCCAGAGGTGATAGGCTTGTGTTTTCTCAAAGGATTGTTGAAAGGGCCAAGCATATAGTAGGTGAACAGAGAGCTCATCTAGGTACAAATGTATCATATATGGAGAAAGGATATGAGGAAAGAATTGAAGATTAGATAATAAGGGATAAGGAGGCTAAGATCAAGAGGTTGGACGATAAGTTGATAGAGGCAAATGCTTTAATAGCATGCTTGCAACAAGAGAATATGCTATTGAAAGTGAACTAAATGATCCAAGATCAACAAGTAGCTTATTCAAAGAAGGAAGATGTATAGGAAAAAGAAGTGGCTAAATTAAAAGTGTTAAAAGGTAAAGGAAATAAAAGTACATTAGGGAGACCAAGACCAAGAGCCTCCAAGAGAGCCCTTGAGCTACAGAGGGAAGTTTCTCCACCAACAGAACAGATTACTCTAGATGACCTAATCACTAGAGAAATCAATGAAGATAGGGTATATTTCCTTGATAATGTCAATGGACACCTAGAGAAGCTCCTCAAGAAGGCAAGTAGGGACAATAACTCGCAAAGGCATATGGCTATGCATTAATACACAAGAAATAAGATATCCTAAGTCAGAATCAAGCATTTGAAGAAGAAGCTCAAGGAAACCCTAACAAGACAAAAGGACAAGGAAAATATTGGTCTACTTTCTTAGGACTCCTTCATGACATAACATATCATATTATAGCTTCACTGAACAATTTTGAGAAGATTTGGAGAGATTTTTTCATTTTTAAAATTTTGATGTTTTTTGTTTGTTTTAAAAACACAGTGGTAACTATAAGCACAACACCTTGGCACTACACTATCTCTACAAACATCCAAATGACAAAAAAGTTGTGTTCTTGAATAGATAATCACTTCTACTTATCTGTTCACCACTTTTTCAAGCTTGTTGGAGGAAAAATTGGGAGAAAAAGAAAAAAAATAGGTCAAAAAATTAATTTCTGCCACTATTTTTAAGCAGGCACTGTGCTTTTGGAGACACCTTGGGACAATAAATTTTTGAAGGCCTTCCCATGTCATTTTCATAAATTCAAGATGTTATGGAAACTAGATAGAAAATGCTAGTTCACTGTTCTTCCTTATTTAACAATTGAGTTCAAAATACGTCCAAAATCCTCCTGCAAGATGGCGCTATGCTTTTGCCTGAGTGCGCTCAGTTTTTGCCCGAATGCGATGTGCTTTTGCGTGTAGTAGTTTTCCTTGGCATAATTTCACCAGATCTTGATTTTATGATGTAATTTCAATATTTTGAAGTCTTGATGATGTAATTATGGAATAAATTAGCATGATATGTTGTTTTTGTGTTTACTTGGGCCTCATAAATGAAGCAAAACTCAAATCAAATTCTAAGAGAAGAGTTTGTTTTTTACCTTCTCACTCTCTCTTGTTGGTTGAGAGATTCTTGGGAACTGTTCGACCCTTGAAGGTGGTGAAATGGTTTACTTAGTCTATATGTATCATTTCTCATTCAAAGAGAAGGGTTGGACTTCAGAGGAGAGGACTTGTATCTTATGCTTTCACACAATTAATCAAGGAGCAGTTGTAGCTATTTTTCAGGAATACCTATGCAATGAGTTTGTGGTGTTATTTTCCTTCAATATAAGTCTCTGATGAATGAATCCATCTCTCTTAACATGCTTTACTTTCTTCATGTGATTTTCCTTACAATTATATAGGCATAATTCTTTACATTCAAAGCTCTATTTATCTGGGAAATCATGTATGTTTATTCCTTCTTCTAGATAAATGAATTCATGGTAATACATGCTCATTATTACCTTCTAATATTTTCATACCCTACACTACATTGACCAAAATCTTAAATCCATCAAAAGGCACTGATTTCTTGCTCCTCTTTATGCCTGTTATTGTAAAATTTGATACCTTACCCTAATTTCTTTCTCTCATCTATGTTCCGGTAACCCAAAAAACACTAAATTTTCAAAAGCTCAACTAAAACTTTTACATCTAGACTAAAATCCATTTCTCTTCAATTAATTGACTATGAAATCCTTGGATTGATGCCTCTCTAGTTTAGCAGGCTAGCTTACTGAACTGCAAGTGGTTTGAAGTTACCTCTTTCGATCTCCTCCTTAGCCTGGGACATTGTAGAGGCTAACATTTTGGCACCATTGTCGGGAAAATGGCTGATGTATCATTCCTAGGATTCATTTTATTAGAGAATTGAAGAATACTGCTTCTATAGGTGACAGCTTCCAATATATAAAGATAAGTTGATTTTAGAAATTTTATCAAGTTTAAGGTGTGAAAATTCTGACTCCTAAAAGACATACTAGGTCAAATCCTAATCCAAATCCACCTTCTTTTGTTGATGACCCAGAAAGACTACTTAGAAAACTCAATTCACCTATTTCTGAAAGTACATCTCAAAAATTAGAAAGGACTACTTCCTTGTCTGGAAATTTATTCATTGTTGAGCATCTTTCTTTTGATATTCAGTTTGAGCTATCTCTTTTTAGGACAAAATCTGAGCCTTTCCTTTCTAAAGTAATACTTGAACCTTTTCAATTTGATTCTCACCTATTTTCTTCTAAATCCCTTTTTTCTAAAGCTAATCGTGCACTGTGGTTGAATTTTGATAAACTCCAAAGTCTAGCTAACCAACTCCAAATCACCATTGAAAAAGCTTACATCCAATATCAGCTTGAAAACCTAACTGCTGCTTCATCCTCTACTGCACCTTTGAATACATCAACTACTTCATCTCTTTCTACACCACCTCCATTAGTGTCATCATCTTTACCTACACATCCCATTGTAGTACCTCTACTACATCTTCTAGTAGTCATGGCACAGTTTTCCCCTCTAATGTTGCCTGGTCAACTTGCTGCTCTACCTCAAAACTATGGCCAAGGACTCCCTCTATTTGATGGAAGTTTAGAAATCACAACCCAACAAAATGTTGATAAATTGGTAGATTTTATCGATCTTGAAGTGATTAATGAAGAAGATGTTAATATGAGAATCATAGCTGAGATGTTTTCTAAAGATGTGAAGAAATGGTTTCGCAGTTTGGATGCTAATTCTGTTAATAGCTCTCAGCGGTTGATAGAATTGTTCCTAGCATGATGGCAAGAAAATAAAAATCCACTGCAGATTTTGGCTGAGTACAACTCAATGAAAATAAATCCAAATGAGACAGTCCAAGAATTTAAAATAAGGTTCAATATGGTGTATAATTCCATTCCTAACGATATGAAACCTCCACATGGTTTAGCTCTTCTCCACTACTGTGATGTCTTCAACCCAGACATGGCATAGCAAATTAGGGAGAGAGACCCTGCTACTCTTGAAGAAATGTAGTGAAATGTAGTAAGTGTCAAATTTAATCTGCTCATCAATAATATAAAACTAAGTGTGAGATACCTGAGAAGAAACATGTCTTTAAAGAAGAACCCTCATCATCATCAGATGTAAAGTTTGACACTTTGATTAAAACCATGGAAAGAATGATGGACATAATGTCTATAATAGATCGACAAGCGGAGCCTTCAATAAGGAATCTAGATTTTCGAGGAAAGTAGCAACAAAAGTATAGAAATAAGTAGAAAGAGCAGTGAAATCAAGATCATCAGGGACAAGTAAGAGCTCCATTTCAGCAGAATTACACTGAAGGGAAGGAAGAACATGAAGAGGAAATTGTAGAAGCAAATCATTTCTTTGACGAAGATGAGCTGCCTACTTTTTTGAGTGAGGAAGATCGATTTTCGGATGATTCGTTTATACCAAGTGGTCAGCAACTTGTACTTGCAAGTGATGATCCATGGGCAGTGAAAAATGAAGAATACCAAAGAGGATATCAGAATGCTCTCAGTCACATTGAATCTGAAGAGGCAGAATGCACAAAAAAATACAAAAAGAAAAGAAACAACCCCGAAAAATAAAAATAAAGAAAAGGAGATTGTCATACTGAGTCGGGATAAAACTAATGAAGCCTCTACCAGCAATGTGAGGAAGGATAAAGAGGTTCAAAGTGAAATTCATATGAAGGAGTCTCAAGCTAAAGGGAATATTGAAAAGAAAGACATCACTGCAAAAGAGGTAGATAAGCAGTCTAATCTATTTAGTTTAGAGAATGAAATTTTCAAGCTGAAAGTTTCAATTCCTCTCACTGAATTAGTAAAGAATGATATGTACAAGTTTCAGATTGCTAAAATGATGAAGGTAGACCAAAAGTTAGACAAAGTAAATGCTACCTTAAAGGGAAGTCCTGAAGGAAAACTGAAATCCCACCTTTCCATCTTAGTCTCAAACTTCATGATTCCATCCTCTATAATGCCATGCTAGACTCTGGTGCATCGCATAACCTTATGCCAAAAGTTATTATGAGCAAACTAGGATTAAGTATCGCCCGACCTTATCATGACATCTACTAATTTGATTCACGAAGAGTGAAATGTCTTGGCCTTATCAAATATTTAGTAGTGTTCCTAGACCAAATTCAGGCCAAGAATGTATTTATAGATGTATCATGAGAAGAAGATGAAATTTATGATTAGTAGCAAAGAAAAACTCATTAATCACTCCATCCATGTTGTACATACTGGTCTTCAATCTTTCATTTTTTATAGTGATATGAATTCAGTAGATGATGATAGTCAGCTTCTAGAAATTTTTTAAGTTTTGGATGTTATAAGTAGTTTACAAAATATTTTGATTATTGAAGCAAAGGAAAATAAAGAAGAGCGTTTTCAGCCTGAAAACTCTTTTGAAAAGATTGTTGAGTTAGTGCAGAAAACATAGATCATTGAAATAACAAGTCATCCCCCAAAAAATCAAACAGTTCAACCTTCCAAAGTTCTGCTTCCGGATGAAGAAAATGGTCTTCGGATCATGGAGTTTGATGGTGCATTGGGAAAAGGAGTTGGGATCAGTGTGTGGATTCATGGTCCATGGCATCATTCATGTAAAATTCCACGCAATGTAAGAATGAATTCTTATAAGTTTCCCTTTGATTGCCCAAACAATTAGGCAGAATATGAAGCATTGATTGTTGGCCTTAAAATTCTAAAAAAGTTGGGAGCAAAGAAAATTTTTGTTTATAGCGACTCTGTGTTGGTAATCAAACAAGTGAAAGGGGAATACCAGGCCAAGAATCCAAGAATGAGAGCTTATCACAATGTTGTCCTTGACATTCTTAAAAAAATTCAAAATATACTTTGTCTTTGATTCTTAGAACTTAGAATGTTATAGCTGATTCTCTTGCTACTACGTCTAGTATGGTGAAGATTACCATTCACTCCAATGAGAAGTATTCAATTCATGTTAAACATCACCCAGTTGTTCCTGATAATACGAGATATTGGAAAATGTTTTGGGATGACAAACATATCAATAATTTTCTGTAGATGGAATATGAATCCATACTTCTTGCATTGATGATGCATCCAATATGAATGATCGAGAAATTGAAGCTACCAAGATTGAAATATTGCAGCGGAAGGACAATAACATTCCAAGTGGTCTTGTAGCTTTGGAAGAGTTATCTGATCGAGACGATGTTGCTAAAAATCCCACCATGGTCCCCACAGAGAAAGGTGTTGAAGATGTGGACATTGGTATAACAGACAAGCCTAAGACGGTCAAATTGTCAAAGTCTTTATCTCTTGAGATGAAAAGTAAGTGCATCGCTTTGATGGCATAATTTTTTGATGTATTTTATTGGGACCATTCAGATTTAAAGATGTATGCCAAGAACATCATTCAACAAACTATACTGGTTAAGCCTGATCAAAAGCCATTTTGCCAGAAACTGAGGAGCATAAATCCTAATCTACTACCATCAATTGAAAAAGACGTAAATTGGCTTTATAAATATGGTATTATAGTTCCTATCTGATTTTCTTAATGGATGTCCAATCTTGTGTTAGTGAGAAAGAAGACCGCAAAGATTCGTCTTTGCATTGATTTCATAAATTTAAACAAATTATCCTTGAAGGACAATTATCCCCTACCAAATATGGATCACATACTTCAGAGGGTAGTTGGGTCTTCCAAGATGTCATTGCTTGATGGATATTCCAAGTACAATCAGATTTTGGTCGATAAGGATGATCAGTTGAAAACAACCTTCACAACACCATCAAGTACATTCATGTACGTCAAGATGCCATTTATATTAAAGATTGCAAGAGCGACTTTTTAGCAAGCTATGGATATAGCTTTCTAAATATGCTGAAGATCATTTACATCATTTGAGAATTGTCTTTTAGAAATGCAGAAAATTTGGTATATCACTTGATCCAAAAAAGAGTTTGTTTTCTATGGAAGAAGGTAAGCTGCTGGGGCATATTATCTCCAAGGATGGCATTCGCATTGACACTGCAAGAGTTGAAGCCATTCAACAGTTAGATTTCTCAAGGAACAAAAAAGAAATTCAGTCTTTTAATGAGAAGATCAATTTTTTGTGGAGATTCATCCCCAACCTTGCTGAAAATTTGAGAGAAATGACAGACATGATGAAAAAGGACAACAAGGTAAAATTGCCTCTAGATGCCAAGAAGTCTTTCAATGCAATCAAATTTTAATTAGTTATCACTCCTACTTTGATTAGTCCCAATTATACTTTAGATTTCATCCTATTTTCATTCACCTCTGAGCATACCTTAGCAGTTGTCCTAATGCAAAAGAAAGATCAAAAAAATGAAAAGCTTATAGCATTTTTTAGCTAAACAATAAGGGATGCAATGCTGAAATACAATATAATTGAGAAGCAGGCTTTGGCTTTAGTGAAAGCTCTGAAATATTTCTGAGTTTATATTCTGCATTCTCACACCATTACTTATGTTCCAACAACAATTGTGAAAGAAGTTCTTGTGCATACAAATCCTGGAGGATGGAAGGGAAAATGGATTGCAGCCATGCCTGAATATGATTTGGAGATAAATACCACAAAGCTCATCAAGGGGCAAGGTTTGGCCAAGCTCGTCACTGAATCTAATTTGCATGCATTAGATATCAATCTGATTGCAACCCTTTCTAAAGAAGAAGAAGACTCACAGTTACAAGTGTCCAACATGTTCACTTCATCTCCATGGTACTCCGAGATTATTTATGTATTGCAGCATTTAAATCCTCCACCAGAAGTGCCGAAAGGTAAAAGTAGATCCTTAAATTTGAAAGCTTCAAAATATTGCATTCTTGATGGTGTTTTGTTTTGGAAGGATGCAGGTGGCATGCTGCTGAAATGTTTGGTTGAAAATGAAGAAAAGGATGTAATGAGACATTTTCATAAAGGATATTTTGGTGGTCACCTTTTCTTAACAACCACAACTAACAAAATTTTAAGAGTTGGTTTCAATTGGCATACTCTTTTTCTGATGTATAAAAAAAATGATGAGATTTCATGAATGTCATATTTTCTAGGGAAAAAGAAAACTTTTACCATTACCCTTGCAACCCATTTCAGTCACAACTCCCTTCCAACAATGGGGTCTTTATTTTATTGGCGAGATCCATCCTTCATCGTCCGCACAACACTAATGGATCCTAATAACCATAAACTATTTTCCAAAATGGATTGAGGCGATCCCAAAAAATCAAGCTATTGATTATGTTATCATTTATTTTATTGAATCTAATATCTTGTCTAGATTTGGTTTCCCACAAAAGATAATCACCGATAATACTTATGCTTTCAAGTCCAAGAAGATGGTAGAGTTTTGTGCAAAATATCATATTGTATTGGGGAATTCAACTACTTATCATCCACAAGGGAATGGTTTGTCCAAATATTCCAACAAATATCTGATCAACATCATCAAGAAAGTTTTAGAAGTCAATAAGAAAAACTGGCACAAAAATATCATTAATGCTTTATGGGTGGATAGATTCAATACTAATAAATCCATAGGTATGTCTCCTTTTCAGTTCGTGTATGGGGTCGATAGTGTTTTTCCTTCATATCTTTCTATCCTAGTCATGAAAATGTTGTAGGAAATGGACAACGAAACAAATGGTATGCAGTGAAGGATAAATCAAATGATGCATTTATAACAAACTAGGGAGAAATTTTTTCAAAATACTTCTAAACTTCAGGAAAGAATAAAAAGAATCTATGATCACAAGACAAAAGAAGAAAATTTCAATTTAGATGATGTGGTTCTTCGTTGGCATGCAAGAAATGAAGAAAAAGGAAAACATGGAAAAATTGAAAACTTATGGAAAGGGCCATATCGAATCTCAGCTTTCAAAGGAAATAATTCTTTTCTATTAGAAGAGATGAATGGGGAAGATTATTCAGGAGGTGTTACACAATATTTTGTCACCAATCCTGCATACCCTGGTCCCGGGTAGAGTTGGTCCCTGAGTGGCATTTGTTCTGTGTCATACATTAAAAAATGTGTCCATATCTTCCAAATAATTCAAGAAGATTAACAATGCTCTTTAATCCTAAAGATTGACCCTTTTTACCCATGTTCCAACATCGTCATAAGACAACCTCATTCTTCCTGCAACTGTAACCTGAAGTGGACTAGAATGTCACGGAATTGTCACAGGGGTACATCTGTTCTCTGTGACAGTTGGATTTTAGGGCTCATCGCAAGTCCTCAATATCGTACTTGTGATGATAGCTCTGAATACACTATTTCCCCGCAACGTCATCTTTGAGTCCTAGTGTTTGACTCGCGATGACCCAGATATGGCAAATTGTTTCAAACAAAATGCTTCTAGGTGGTTCTGGAACTATTTGTTAGGTCAAGGAAGTTCGCCTTTCCTCATTTGAGATGGTGGTTCCGCCTTTTGATAAATCTCCCTTGAAGATAAGCTCCCTCTCCCTCATTTATGGAGGTTCCTCCTCTTATAAAAGAATTCCCCATTTCTATAATCATCTAGTTTTGGGTATTGAGAAAATTAGCTAGTTTTGGTGTGAGATTGATAGTTTACAGTGTGAATTGTTGATAGTCTAGCAATTGGTTGTGGATCTCCTTCACCTCATACTAGTGCTTTTTGGTGAGAGAGAGAGAGATATCAGCCTATTGGGAGCCCTTTTTGAGAGTGAATTCTTGAGGAGACATGCTGACTGGACCCTTCAAGGAAGCTTGCGACGTCAAGGTATAGTTGTAAGCTTTGCTTTTAATCATATCAATACAATCAACGATTGTTTCCTATGTCTTGTATGAAATATATTTGATAGCTTATGGTTCCTTGACTCTGTAAGTGAATAGTTCATTGTTGTGTTCTATGATTTGTTTCTTTGTTCTCTTATGTTGTTTCAGATGAATCACCCATCAAGGAGAAGGGAACGATAGCTGGAGCAGCATAACAAAGATTGAATCGAACACTGGAATAAGGTAGGCTCTTTCAAAGATGATTATTTAAGGAAATTAGTTGTTTTATTTGGCTTGTTGTGACTAGACCCACTCTAGGGCCAGAAGGGTTGCCGCTATCCGCAGAGGGAACATTACCTACATCACAAGTTGGCGACCATACTGGGTAGTCCTTTGTGTGTTGTCTCTCATTTTTCTCTTGATTTGTTTTTTTATTGAATTACATAGTGTCTCTTGGTTTTGGGACTGAGGCATCAGTGTTCTAGATTACTTGAGTAAATCTAGTAGTCCCTCTCGCTTTCTGAGAGATTACATTGGTTCTTTTAGGTGTTTTTGCTTTGTTTTGCCTCTTAATTGAGATCGTTGTTGTTTAGCTCTTAACAGCTGTGATGAGTCATGCCTTCCCTCTTTGATCAAGCTGTACATCGTGGACATCCCGTCATACATCTGTGATGATTCATGAAATCAGACCATTGCTAAAGATAGGTGTACTCTTGCGACGACGTGGCTCAGTTGCTAGCTTTGTGCCTGCGATGATTTGGCTTCCATCTTCGGTTGTTAGTTTAACCCCTACAATGATTCCTGTAAGGTTGTTTTTCACAACCTTACCTCCTAAATCAGCCAGTGTTTCTTGTCCCCTGTTGTCTCTTGTATCTTATCAAGCTTGTTTTTACTTTGTTTGTTAAGACACTTTCTCCTTGATTTTATTTGTATGAGTCTTGAGTTTTCAGGTTGTGTGACCTAAATCTTTTTAAGGTTTCATAAAGAAGTCATTTGTCTGGGTTTCTTGTCCTTCCAAGATTCATCCACAACCATTTTATTGGTTTGTTTGAAGCTGTTCTACTACTTGTCTTCTTTCAGATTGGTTTGTAGTGTTTGGTTATTGAACCAGTTTCTCATATTGATTTGATTTTCGTACTATCAAACATAGATTACATTTTTTTGGATCAGTCAGGCTTGCATATGCTCGTTTTTCATTAAATTACAAAAATAAAAAATTTTGCATTCATACAACATACAAAAGTGAAAGCGCATTTGCATTAGTGAATTTTTCATGATTGAGAAATTAGAAAGCAAAGTTCAAATATTTCATTAGTAGTTGTGGGATAAGTGCATTGATGCATTGTGTTCCTAGTGATTGGATTGCTTGCATGTGCTGCTTCTCTTGCATTTTCTTGTTATGGTTTGTGTTCACTTGGAAATGAACTCCTTACCCTCATTTAGGTAGTTGTGCATCAAAAGGAATGACGTTTTACTCATTGTAGTTGCATCCTAGGAATTGTTGAAATACATTCGGTAGGGCCTTAAAACTGATACTTAATTCAAGATTAACTCTTTAAATATATTGAATGAACTTAAAAATTCATTGGAACCTAACACACACTTATCTAGAGGTCTAGGCTAGAGACGTGCTCAAGCATAGTTAAACCCAGTTACTATTGTTTGCACTAAGGTTGGGTGGTTCCTCCTTCTGTGATCCAATAGGTACTAGTACGAATTTGTGGTCCCCATACCATCAAGTATATATTGGGAGACCCCACTAGGTTATCATCCTATTATCCATAGGAAGCCCAGTCTACTGCCTTACGAATCGTAACGCACCGAACATAGCATTCGGGAAGAGTGACCATCGTATGGAAAGTCCTTGGTCATTTCTCTTTCATTTGATCACCAAGGCGTATATGCAATTTTGTGATTTGTCTGGTAAACCTCTTGTCTAGTACTCCAAAGCAGTCACTTTCATTCCTTTTAAAATCCTTAAAAGTAAAAGGATCAATAGTGCACTTTTCCTTTCAGGCTCATTAAACTTCGAAAGTGATAGAGTCACCTTTTTTTCCTTTTCTCGACTCTTTAAACATGAAAAGGTCAAGTTTTGTTCCTATGTCGTAAAATTTACTGCCCATGAAATATTCCTGGTTACAATTAGAGTTCTTTTCAAGGTTGATCCCAATGGAAACATTCCCACAGTACACCAGTTAAGGTCTCCCCATGGATGGGAATCCTAGTCCTTTTCCTTCTGTTGGAAATGTTGGTTCTCCATATATGGCAACGTTGTCCTTTCCTGGGCTAACCATAAGTTTTCCCGTTTGGATATTTTCAACCTCGGTGGTCCTGAGTGTCATGACTCTTATTCTGTCATCTCCTTCGTTTGAATCACAACAAGATGATTCTAGGGTTCAGCCTTCACCTTCTTCCCCTGTTTCTTCATCCTCCTCTCCTACTTCACCTGGTGAAAGTTCCAAATCCAGTAACCAGGAGGCTAAGAAGAAGAAGAGGAAGATGAAGAAGAAGAAGTTAGATAAGCGAGAGGCCACCCATAAACTATTACTCCGAGTACATCTTAGTTCGGAAAACCTTCTGATCCTCCGCGGAAGGTTAAATTTCCTTGTAAATTGTGCAAGGGTGACCACCTTCTTCATGATTGTCCTGGTATACCTAGGATCTTAGAAGTATGGTCTCATGATCTAGCTTGTCCCTCATCACCTTTGGATGCTCATGTTAATGTTACACCCTGAACTGGCAGTGGTAAGAAGAAAGGGAAGATTAGATTCCCATGCAGGTTATATGAAGGCAACCATATCCTTCACCTTTGTCTGCTCATGGATAAAGCTTATACCATTTTTGTTGGAAATAATACTGAGAGGGGGGGTGAATCAATATTAGCAAGTCAACAATTTTTCATTTCCATAATTAGATTCATATACGCTACTTCATTTAATGGAACTTGCGTGTATACGCAACTGTGTATAAGGCAACTAGCGTATATGTGGCAAATTTATGATTCTGTTAATTCATCATATGTTAATCTTTAATCTATGCATCAGAACCACATAAATAGTAACTAGGTGTAATAAAAACAGAACAGACAATCACACACATGAACACATGATATAAGGTGGAAACCCAATGTGGGTGAAAACCACCTGCTACAATCATCTCTATCTTCCTTTTAACAATAAGAAACTTCTTTTTACAATTGTTGTGTTGGTGTAGACTTATACCAGTATGTAGGCTTCTACCCGCAGAAGGCTACAACCTTCTCTTGTTCTCCAGCTTCTCCTAGAAGGGAGCTACAAACCCCCTAGATCTTGTACTAGCTGATATGTTTACTAGTACATAGGTGCCAGCCTACAAAAGGCTACAACCTTCTCTTTTCTTCCAAAGGACCGTGTTTCATAAATTTCCAGACTGGATCCATCAATAACATCATTCAATCATCAAATATATCTGCATCAACCAATCTCCTTTGCACCAACCACAACTAAATCAATCAATCATTATGACAACCCTTCAATCTGATCTTTTCGAATGTTGTAACTAGAAAATAGTAACCAGAACCCAAGCCAGAACCTAGAATACTGCAACAACAAACAGAAGCAGCTAAAACATATTTTATAAGGTATACGCTACTTCCATGTGTCGAACCTGCGTGCATACGCTTTTTTCTGAAGACAAACCTCTGTACAGATCTGCAAATCAAATTTAATATGTATACGTTGTTTTGATATGAAGAACCATCATGTATACGTGCCTTTTCAAAATGAACTTGCGTACAAATATGTAAATGATGATTTAAACATTACAACAATTCCAGACTTCAGTTATACCTAGATCATCATATTTACAGAGAACAACACGCGCTAGTTATTGAAATAAATGATCAAACCACATAAAGATACTTCACTTAAAGCCTTAAGATCTTGACCCATCAAGCACTAAGGTTCATCATTGGTTCAGATCCAGCTATGCACCATAACCCAATAACCTGTACACTAGATCTTGCTCTTCATCAAATATTCAATCCTTGAGTGCATTGGCCTATTGATCTTCCCCTCCTTTTATAGTCTTAGGTATTACTCAATACCATGGACCAAAACCACTTAGGACCAATACTTGGGGTCAATACCTCAGACTAGATACCTTGGACCAATACCATGGATCAAAATACCATGGACCAAATTCATTGAATCAAAACTTAGTTTTCCAAGATATATGTGCCTTGCATTCTGTGAAAGTGCATGTGTACGTATACACGACTTGTATATAATGAACCCACGTGTATAAGCAGCTTGGCCAATGGTGAACCTATGTATACCTCTCTTTCTTCATTCTGATCTAAACTTTGTGTTGTTAACCTGTTGAACTGTGATCTGTCATTTGAGTGAGATGCCATGAAGGACAACACCTGTGTCATAATGCCAACAATCTCCCCCTTTGAAATTGATGGCAATCCCAAGTCACTCTCCCCCTTCATCATCAAGGACAAAGGGTTATGCTCTGCCTGAGTACATGTTGAATTCTTTGATATGTTGAAGAGTGTTAATTGAGCTCCATGATCGAGTCCATGCTCCCATTGAATATAAGAAAGGTCTGAAAAAAGATGTTCTAAAAGAAGAACATGACTCTATACATACATCATAAATGACCTTCCTATCACCAATGACTCATACATACATCCATCTCCCAACCAAGTGGGGATATACCGATTGTTTATACATGTCAAAACAAGAAACATTACATCATCCATCCCATGCATAGTGGGGTAACAAATTAGGTCGTTTCATGACCTTTTCATTAAGAAAATATACATGACATATATAACAAAGACCAAATATCTTAAACAAGACCATGATAGTTATCAGCAACTATCATTAGCAACATCTATCAATCATCATCCAGATCAGCAACCATGTTCTCCCCCTGAACCTATTCCACTTGAATAAAAAACAATTGTGTGAATATGTACCAAGATATTTTAAGATAATGACCATAATGCATTATTAGAAGCATATGCTCCCCCCTGAACCTGTGCCAGATGATCATTGTCAGATCTGATCATTTCATATAATAGAAGAGTTACCAAGGCATCATTATCAATCAGATATACATCAAGTTATCAACGACTTATGAGAGCCAACATATTTCCACATGTCATTCATAGACTGTGACCGTCATCAAACAAAGCAGATAATTCACTGAACCATATCAAACCCCTTTCTTCCTAAGTCTGGCACACTACTTTTCTTCAAACCAACATATATGCGACTGTATCCACAAAAACCAGCATATGTATGTGACTATGCTTCATGAAACTCCCGTATAACCACCTTTCTCTAAACCAGATAGGATTTAACAACAGGATAATGCATCAATGTCTCCTAACTTCTGTCTAAGATATTCAAATGTCTCTCTGGGCAGCGGTTTGGTGAATATATCAACAAACTGTTCTTTGGAGGGAACATACTCCAATTTGACCTTTTGTTCAAGCACTTGTTCACGTAGAAAATTATATTTGATGGGTATGTGCTTGGTCTTAGAATGCATGACTAGATTCTTTGAACTACTGATGGCACTTGTATTATCACATAGAATGGAGATGGGTGGAGTACACATGATATGAATGTCGTGCAATGTTTGCATCATCCAAAGGAGCTGTGTGCAACAAGATGCAATAGCCACATATTTTGCTTCAGCTGTAGATAATGCAATTGAACTTTGTTTCTTGCTGAACCAAGACACTAATCTAGAACCCATATAGAATGCACCACCACTAGTGCGTTTTCTGTCATCAACGCTTCCTGCCCAATCTGAATCTGTATATGCATGAAGTGTAAGATCTGTATCTCTAGGATACCATAAACCAAAATTCTGTGTTCCTTGAAGATATTTGAAAATCCTTTTGACTGCCTGAAGGTGTGATTCCTTTGGATT
>APFE030101885.1:71012-95708 GCA_000404065.3 Pinus taeda
TTCTTTCTTTATGTTAATGATGTTCATATTTGAATTTCATGTATGAATGGATGTCTAAAAGTTTATAACTAACTCCTTTCTTATATAACATAAAGATGATTTTTATGTAAATCTTTGTCCATATACTACTGCATTCCTTGGAATTGTTGTTTTTGCAGGACAAAGGAGCGGAAGGGACGTGAAGAAGGGTTTGCACCCTTGAGGAACTACCCAAACATAGGACCCGAGGTATGTCCTTCTCACCTTAGAAATAGCTTTTTCTAGCATAATGGCTGTGTGTGTGCATGTTTCTTGATTTAGGCAACTTTGAGTCTGCTAGGGTTCCACCCAAGAGCCTTAGGGGATAAAATCCCGCAACACGGATCCAAGGCATGGGCACAACCATCCAATAGAAAGGATCATCATGAAACCAAGGTATGATTGCAACCATCCAATAATGATAAGGATCACATATAAAAACTCATGGTATGGTCACAGCCATCCATCTGCAAGAGACATGTATATTAACATGATCATGTCACATCGCCTTGCAACCTAGACTTGTGTAATCTTAGCCCAGGGTCTTGCACTCCGAATGACCCAATCAAAGTACAAATCCTAGCATGTGAATGAATGTGTTGAAGTCAAACATGCTAGAAAGTCACTTCATTACCAATCAATGATGTGAACCGTTAACAAGGGTGAGAGAAACCACCAATAATGACGATGGCTCTCAAGGTACTAGCAACACAATTTACAGAACGTGAATAAAGAAACTTGATGTCAAACACTCATGAAATCACCTTATCGAAAGCCAATGATGAGAACTTGTCGTCGAGTGTGAAGAACTTGCCATTAGGGCATGCAAGCTCTAAGGTACTGGAAGGGAGTCTCTCGACCAGCTTCCTGGATAATGAGCTAAAGTCGAAAGGAAGCAACCGTGTTGAAGGAGGGCCATGATGTTTCCCACATCATCGACTCGAGAAAAAGGGATGAAAATGACTTCAGATGATACAAAGGATCGGGATTAAGTGTAACTGCAGAAGGACTAACTCTTGAACATATCAGCGACACAACTCCAGAGTTTGGCAGCTTTTGGATCCATAGGATCTGTGGTCATGATAATGTGATAGAGATCAAATGGAAGGAAAATATGAATAGCCCAACCTGGGAAGGTCAATGAGGAAAAGGAGGATATCCCAACCTGAAACGAAGTAGAAAGTGTCATGTTCAAGAGTGAGTTGCCAACACGACTGATAGAATTTCCAATTTTCCCCCACCATTTTTGGCAAGTACCCCAATTAATTTTTATCGCAAGCTTGAAGGGGATAGAGTTTGCTTTCACTGTAAGTTCATCCTTCGAACGAATCTAACCTAGTAAGTCTAATGAGCCCTAGGAAGGAGAAGCTCATGTTCATCATGGAAATGAATCCAATGTTGTTTAATGTTTTAACGAGTCTGCCAAAGCTGTAACTCAATATCTTTTTCATGTTTAGAGAGTTTGAAAAAGACACGGAAAAGAAAAATCCACATGGTCCCTTTTCATACATTTGTGTCTCTCGATCCTGAAAAGGTAGAAAAGGATACTTGAGATAAATGCTTGACCATTTCAATCAAGGAGTACCATTTTCGTAAATAGTTCATCCCAGCCCAGAAAAGAGGTAAATATATACTGCGTGAATGATGTTTTGAAGCCTTTAACAAGCTCAAAACAACAAGATCTTGGCAATCTTTTCATGATTAAAGAGTCAGAAAAGAGCTTGAAAGCAGACCTCCCATTTTTATTCTCTTTTACGAGTCAAAAAGGGAAAAATACTCGGTGATCTTTTCATTTGAGTTTTACGAGTCGAGAAAAGAGCTAAAATGTGACTCCAATACCATCATCGATAATCCCTCACCTGTCACTACACAAAAAGGTAAATGCATTATCCAGCTTCTAAGGAAAAATATGTCAAAAATACTTTAAAAACCCTAATATTTCATGAAAAATGAATAAAAGGGGGAAAAAGTAATTATTTTTTTCAATTTACCATTTTACCTTTTTCTGAAGAGATTTTTACCCACTTGTGCCTTAGTTTTTCTGGAGCAGATTGCAAGAGATCCTGGAGGCTATTTGTCGAGCTGTCATTTGTAGGTAAGAGCCAAGATCAAAAGTCAATGATGAGAACTTGTCGTCGAGTGCGAAGAACTTTCTATTCGAGCATGCAAGCTCTAAGGTACTGGAAGGGATTTTCTTGGCCAGCTTCTTGGATAATGAGCTGAAGCTGACAGGAAGCGACCGTGTTGAAGGAGGGCCATGATGTATCCCACATCATCGACTCAAGACAAAGGGATGACAATAATTTTAGATGATACAGAGAATTAGGAGTAAGTGTAACTGTAGAAGGACTATCTCTTGAACATATTGGCGACACAACTCCAGAGTTTGGCAACTTTTTGATCCATAGGATTGGTGGTCATGATGACATGGCAAAGGTCAAATGGAAGGAAAAAATGAACAACCCAACCTAGGAAGGTCAATGATGAAAAGGAGGATATCCAAACCTAACACGAAGTAGAAAGTGTCATGTTCAAGAGTGAGCTGCAAACATGACTGATAGAATTTCCCATTTCCCCCCACCATTTCTGGTAGGTACCCTAATTATTTTTTATTGCAAGCTTGAAGGGGATAGCATGTTCTTATACTATAAGTTCATCCTTCTGACGAATATGACCTAGCAAGTTTAATGAGCCCTAGGAAGGAGAAGCTCATGTTCATCATGGCAATGAATCCAATGTCGTTTAATGTTTTAACGAGTCTCACAAAGGTGTAACACGATATCTTTTTCATGTTTAAAGAGTTTGAAAAAGACACGGAAAAGAAAACTCCACATGGTCCCTTTTCCTACATTTTTGTCTCTCGAGCCCGAAAAGGTAGAAAATGATACTTGAGAGAACTGCTTGACCACTTTAGTCAAGGAGTTCCTTTTTCGTAAATAGTTCATCCCATCCTGAAAGAGGGGTAAATGTATACTGGGTGAACAATGTTTTGCAGCATTTAACGAGTTGTAAATGACAAGAGCTCGGCAATATTTTCGTGTTTAAAGAGTTAGAGAAGAGCTTGAAAGCAGCCCCCCCGGTTTTATTCTCTTTTACAAGTCAAGAAGGGAAAAATACTTGGTGATATTTTCAATTGAGTTTTACGAGTCAAGAAAAGAGCTGAAACATGACTCCAGTACCATCATCAATAATCCATCACCTATCGCTGCACAAAAAGGTAAATGCATTATCTAACTTTTGAGGAAAAATATGTCAAAAATACTTAAAAACCCTAATATTTCATGAAAAATGAATAAAAGGAGGAAAAAGTAATTTTTTTTTCAATTTAACACTTTACCTTTTTGTGAAGAGCTTTTTACCCACTTGTGCCCTAGTTTTTATGGAGCAAATTGCGAGAGATCCGGGAGGCCATTCATCGAGTCGTGAGTTGCAAGTAAGAACAAAGACCTTAAGCTCCATCTTCATGCTTATTTTACCTATTTTTATCCATTTTTTGGATTTTTTGAAGAGGGTTTGTCGAAAAAATTCACCCTTGTTTGGCGCGATTTTCTGGCACGGAATCATGCCAATCTGGGGCTTTGAAGACTATCAGGCATTCTATCGATGCTACTATTTTTTAAAACAGTCATGCCAAAGTTGTGAACAAATTTTTTTCAAGTTTTTTGCCCAATTCATCCGTTTGAATCCAAATTTCTCTGGCTAAAGATGTTTATTGACTTGATTATATGGTTTTTGTAAGGAAACAATCGTGAAAAATGGTGCATTGGAAGGAATGTGAGCATGAGGATATTGATGCTAAAGCAATGGATACTCAAATTTCTTGAATGCTTTGAGGAACTGTGGGCTCCTCAAATTCTTCCTTACCCCAGGTCTAGGGGCACAACCTGAACTGCTACGGTATCTAATCAGTCTCTGGGATGTGAATCAGGAATTTTTCATGATTCGTGACGAAGAGTTGGAGTTGGAAACTTCATACATTTATTTCTTCACAATACTGTCCTGAAGAGGTGAGCTAGTCAATCTATAAGGGTCGAGGCTGATCGGGGCAAGTGTGACCATGCTACTTGCAAAACATTGCCAAGAAACACTCAAATCAAAAAGTGGCAAGACCAGGATTATGATTGTTTGGGATCTTGTACTGAGAGTGTTATTGTTGACCATCAATAGAGTGGCTGGGGACCAAGCGCAGCATGTGATGCAGGAGAATTTAGACCTAGTCAACACTGTGATGGTATGATCACATGTTGTGGCTAACAAAGGGTTGGAAGACAAGAGATTAGTTAATTTTATTAATTTAAATGTACGAGAGTGTACTATTTGTTGTCAAAATTTGAGCAGAAAAGGGTATAAGTGGCTGATTGATCCTCCCTGCATGGAGATTAGGCCAAGCAATTAGATTATTTGGTTTGAAATAGGATATGAGGGATTTCAAAGCTTAAATTAGCAATTGTTTGAGGAAAGAGAGGAGTGAAGAGATTCTTTAAGGAAGAATGAGAGATTTCTGGATCTGAACTAAATGGGTTCATGAATCTACATTTTGTATAAATTGTAATCTTTTGGTATGAGTGAGAGGTTAGGTTAGACTTAGATGAAAATATAGGATGGATGAGCAATGGGCGAACTGAAACAGTCGAGTGTGACTATTTCTTCTATAAATAGTTATCAATATGAATACATTGTGGATTGTGTATCTCTTTGTGTAATTTAGTATTGAGTGTGTTATAGTAGAAAAAGTGTGTTACACAGAGGTTAGATAGTGTAGAGAGAGATAAGTGGAAGAGAGAACAAATCAGAGCACAACATGTTCTGTGCATTATGTAAAGATTGTTATGAATAAAAAGAGTTTGTGTAAAAATCTTGCTTTGCGTGGTCTTTTGATAAATGATTGCTTTCATAGATCGTAGGCTAAAATCCTCTGTAATTACAATGAATACTTAAGATCCTGGATATGTTTTGAGAAACTAGAGCATATAGTCTAGAGACTGACTAACTTGGAAAAAGTGTTAAATCTTAGCGGAACTTGTTAAATTGATGAAGAAACCCCAGAATAAATCAGGACCATCTGTTGGTTGGTAGATTTTACATTGATCAGCAATAGTGGAGGTAAAAGAGTACAAAACTTCTTGATCATGGTTGGAGACCCATGCTGACTCCTATCCGTCAATCTCAATTTAAAAAATTTAGGTCACAGTCAATGGTGAGGGTTAGGCATATTTTTAGCCCATGTGCTAGTTGAAGAACCGCCAGCTGTAGGATTTCATGGCCTCTGTTATTATCCAATGGATATCGGATCATCAAGTGCTCAGACTTTAATTCCAAAAATGGACCCAAAATTTTATATATTAAGGATTTATAATCCTTATCGGCTCCACAAGGGTGGGTAAACGTTGTGCAAGATCCCGTCCGGTATCACTGCTGACCATTGGATCAAGTGTGCTTTGATCAAATGGTGGAGGATCAACGAGTAGGTTGGTTGATCGTGTGAATCATCAACCATCAGATTGAAGGTTAATATTAACGGTGGAGAATTAATCCCATTAATATTTGTGGAAAGGCAGACCCGATAGGAATTGAACGAGGATTTATTTTATTCAGGTTCCGGTTGTATGCGTTCAGAGTGGGTCCGACATTTGTTGGCAGGTTCTGAGTTATTCCGCTATTTGGTGATTAGTCTGACTTTTTATAAAGTCCACCTATGCAAAGGCTTTCGATGCAAGTGTGGCCATAATCCATAGGTCCACATGGGATCTTTGATAGGATGTCATTTTTTTGGCATCATTTTTTGTATCAGATCTAGACCAATGCTCTATGGAGTTTGATTGAAGGGTTGAATTTTATTCTCAGCAAGTAGTTGTGACAAAGAAGTGAATGAAGCAATTTAAATAGAGGAACTATAAGGAAAAGTCATGGAATGATCAGAAGAACATTGGGATACCTGTCAAAATTCTTAATTAGAGGCAATTTGATATTTTGTCAGAATTGTTGAAATTTGGCACAATATATTGCAGATTTGGTAAGAAGATTTATTTTGTGATTTTACAAAGATTTATTTCAATGTTTGAAGAACAACAAGGGAGTGAAAATTTCCTTTCAGGAAAATGAAATTTCCAAGTAAATTGATTGAATGATTGGTTTGATGTAAAAGGTAAATTGAAGTAAAAGATTTTGAACTTAAAGTCAAATAGAAGAGTGGATTTCTATGATTGGAATCATTTAAATGATTTGAATAATTTTAATGATTAAGGATTGATTAAAGTATTGTTGAAGACTGATATTGATGGTGGAAAGAACAGAGATTGGGTTTGATAAATCTGAAAGAAGAACCACAACAAGGGATGAATTTTGGAATTTGTAGAAGCAAGACAGGATTTGCTTACAACAGATTATCAGAAGGAATTTGTAGTGTGTCATGAATTCATAAATATAGGTGGATTTCAAATTGAATCTTAATTGTAAGATGAAGAATAGTTGTTGACTGTATGGAATCTTTAGAATGGGGAAGTTTAAACGAAATAGTGAACAGATGAATCATTTGGCAAAGCTTTAACTGATGTAATGGGAATTAGTTTTAAGACATCTTTGAAGGAAAATTGGCAGGTTTGAAAGGTACTTTGATGTATCTTGAGATAATATTGTACAGGTCAATGGAAGCAACGAAATTGCTGGAAGGTAGAATGAATCGTATCAGCATCATAGCACATGAGCTATGTTAAAGAAGATGAGGCAAGAGAACTCTCAGATGAGTAAAAGTGATAGTACCCAACAACAAATGAAATTACTGAATGAAATAAGGAAGTGAGCAATTGAATATGCAGAGCCTAGAGCAAGGAGTGTTCAAGAGAAGCTGAGAAAAACTTCCAACTCCGGTTGGGTAGAAGTTGTTGATGTAGCTCCACAATTGTGATTGTGGGTAGAGTTGTCTTAAAGATAAAAAATTTCAGCAAGAGGAGTGTTGGGTAGAATTACTAGTCAGTGAAAGGTTCGAGGAAAGAACCAATAGATGCCAAAAGGCTAAACTTCGAAAAGTTTGGTGAGGCATGAAGGAGACTTGTTATAGATGAAAGAAAGGGCTAATTGAAGCTCACCAGTGAACAAGGAAATTTCACTAGAGGAAGAAATGGAATTGACTATTGATAGTCATAACAGGGGTACAAAGGAAAGTCACAGACAGAGGAAAAAGAGTGTCGAAGCAGCTGGACTCAAAAGAATGAGTAAAGAAGAAATGGATAGAGAGTTGGCTGAGATGAAAGCAAAACTCTGTCATTTGAAGAAGTTGGTACATAAAGGAATCAGAGAAAATTTGAAACAAGGATTTTATGTGGGGAAAAGAGTTAAGTGGCCTATCAGAGAATTGTTTGTTGAGAACTTAATGCTTCGAAAAGTTGAAGAATACATTTGTGAAACAAAGAAAGGACCTCACCTTGAGAAAGGAGACAATGATGATAATGACGAATAGATGATCTACACAGATCAGCATGAGAGAATGGTGCTAGTAGCATCTTCACAGGCAAGAGAATCTCATAATTTTGGAATTAATTATTTGTGTGAATGTAAAGTTGTAGATATGCAGCCAAATAAAATTGACTCTTGAAAGAGGCAGAGACAAGAAAAACAGAAAAGGAGATGCAGGAAGACTTTCAAGACTACAATTGGTGGAGAAAATTAAAAGGTATGAGTAAATGGTTATGTCTTCTCTTAGTGAAAACTTATTGGATCATGTTAGAAGGAATATTAACATGGATAGAAAATCAATGGAAAATTGACAAAGGGAGAGAAGCTAATGCATTGCAAGGTTGTGAAGTGAAGAGAAACGAAACTGACATGGAGAACTCAGTTGAAGAAGTTAATTCAAAGAAATCTTTGAAAGATCAAAGTCTTGTCATAGAAGAGAAAGAGACATTGTTGTCTTATTTGGATAAACTAAGTGTTGGAGAAAATTGTGAAGGACAAGGGGATGTTATGCAGACTTATGATGGAATTTTCAAGAAAAGTAAAGAAGCTGTAGTCCCAAAAGATTTCTTTGCTGAAAAGGAAATCAAAGACGTTGAGGAAGAATTTTTCAATAAATTAGTGAACTATCCGAATAGTTCAAATGAGCATGAAGGTCTGGTCAATGAGAGTTCAAATGAAGAGACTTGCATTTTTTAAACTAACATAATGTGTATATTTTTAGGTTTGACAGGTGATGAACAACGATTGGACAATGTGCTCATGCATGTTGATGAAGAAGTGAAACTGTTTGAGGAAATAGTTGAAATAGAAGGATATTTTGAGCATGTATTTAATACTTTTGAGAATGATGGTACTGACATGGAAATTTTCATGGTTAAGGAAGCCAAAGAAAAACAGATGGAAATTTGTGATGATAACCAAAATGAAGTATCTTCAGTAGAAGATCCAGACTATGTGGAAAATATGAATGAATATATGATGATGTTCACAAATACAGTAGTTCAGGAATTGTGATTTAAAAGAGGATTATTTTTATGAATTTGTAAACCATGAACACGCTTTAGAAAACCATAATTTTGTTTTTGTTGTAAGTGAATATAAAACAACATTAATTAGTTGTACAGAAGGTGAAAGGATAGTTCACAATGATATATTTCTAGAGAATTTAATTCTTGAATTGTTGAATGACATTTTTGTGTCAAAATAGGGAATATTCTGTAATGAACAAGAAAGTGCTCAAATGAAATTTATTGACAGTTTTATAAATTTTGCAGAGGATAAGTATAAGGACTTGATGGCAGAGTTATCTATGGAGACAGAAATCCATAGTAACTTTAAATCTAATAATTGTGGCAGAAATTTGGTTTTATATAGGAAAGAGGAGTCATATGAAAATGATATGCTTATTGGAGATGAGGAAAGATTCAAATTACTAGAAAAGTTATTAGATGAACCTGATAAGATAAAGGGAAAGATTATCTTTAATGATAATGAAAGGGAAGTTGTAGAGTACAAGCAACAGTTTGTAAATGACAAAGATGAAGAAGAATTGGAAAGAAATTTCATAATTTCTATGGTAAGGGAGAATGTATAGCAAATAGATGTCAATAGAGTTCAGCTAAGAAATTGTAAAGAGGAAGACGAGAAAGTGTGGAAGATGAACTCAGTTAAGATGAGGGACAACAAGGAAGAGAAATTAACAAAATAAATTTGTATCAGCAAGGAAAGTGGACAACAATAACATAAGATTTAGAATCCTGGAAGAACAGAAGTGACAGTGGCAGAAGAATTGAATAACAAGTAGGGTGAAAGTGATGACCAGTTACAAAGTAAAGTTTGGCATACTCTATGATCAGCAGAAGAAACACATGGCCAGGAGGTCATGAAAAATTTCAACTTTGGGAGTTTGATGCAGGAGAATTTATAGCTAGTCAACAATGTGATGGTATGATCACATGTTGTGGATAACAAAGTGTTGGAAGACAAGAGATTAGTTAATTTTATTAATTTAAATGTATGAGAGTGTATTATTTGTTGTAAAAATATGAGTAGAAAAAGGTATAAGTGGCTGATTGATCCTCCCTGGGTGGAGATCAGGCCAAGTAGTTAGATTATCTGGTTTGAAATAGGATATGAGGGATTTGAAAGCTTAAATTAGCATTTGTTTAAGGAAAGAGAGGAGTGAAGAGATTCTTTAGGGAAGAATGAGAGATTTCTGAATCTGAACTAAATGGGTTCATGAATCTGCATTTCGTATAAATTGTAATCTTTTGGAATGAGTGAGAGGCTAGGTTAGATTCAGATGAAAAGATAGGATAGATGAGAAAGGGGGGAACTAAAACAGTCATGTGCGAATGTTTCTTCTGCAAATAGTTATCAATATCAATACATTGTGGATTGTGTATGTATTTCTGTAATTCAGTATTGAGTGTGTTATAGTAGACAGAGTGTGTTACACAAAGGTTAGATAGTGTAGAGAGAGCTAAGTGGAAGAGAGAACAGATCAGAGCACAACATATTTTGTGCATTATGTAAAGATTGTTATGAATAAAAGGAGTTTGTGTACAAAACTTGCTTTGCATGGTCTTTTGTTAAATGATTGCTTTCATAGATCGCAGGATAAAATCCTCTGTAATTACAGTGAACAATTAAGAGCTTGGATATGTTTTGAGAAACTGGAGTATATATTCTAGAGACCGAATAACTTGGAAGAAGCATTAAATCTTGGCGGAACTTGTTAAATTGATGAAGAAGCCCCAGAATAAATCAGGACCGTTCGTTGCCTGGCAAATCCGACGGTGATCAGCAATAGCAGAGGTAGAAGAGTACAGAACTTCTTGATCGTGGTTGGAGACCCACACTCACTCCTAGCCATTGATCTCAATTTCAAACTTTTAGGTCACAGTCAACGGCAGGGTTAGGCCTGTTTTTAACCCGTGTGATAGTTGAATAACTGCCAGCCGTAGGATTTGATGGCCTCTGTTATCCAATGAATATCAGGTCATCAAGTGCTTAGACTTTAACTCCAAAAATGGACCCAAACTTTTATAGATTAAGGATTTATAATCCTTATCAGCTCCACAAGGGTGAGTAAACGTTGCGCAATATCCCGTCCGATATCACTGCTGATTGTTGGATCAAGTATGCTTTGATCAAACGGTGGAGGATCAAAGAGTAGGTTGGTTGATCGGGTGAATCATCAACCATTAGGTTGAAGGTTAAGATTAACGGTGGAGAATTAATTGCGTTAATGTTTGTGGAAAGGCGGACCCAATAAGAATTGAATGGGGATTTATTTTATTTGGGGTCCGACTGTATGCATTCAGAGTGGGTCTGACATTCATTAGCAAGTTCTGAGTTATTTTGTTGTTTGGTGATTGGTCAGATTTTTTATAAAATCCACCTATGCAAAGGCTTCTGGTGCAAGTGTGGCCATAATCCATAGGTCCACATCGAATCTTTGACAGGATGTCATTTTTTTCCCATCAACATGAGACGAACAATTCAAAGTTTCAGTATGATATCAACTGTACGATGCCCACTATATTAACCTAGGAAAAAGCTATGAAAGTCAACATGAAGCCCCAGTTGTCAAAAGCTAAGGCAGGAAACCTAAAGTAGTTTTTCTATGGGTCTATTCTAGTGACCTTCTTCCTAGAGCAAGTTTCGTTGTTCCACTACCAGTTGGCTAAGGTGGAACCACGATTGCCACGAGACCCATGGAAGGTTTGTTGGAGTGCGTTGATGCCCAGGATTACCAAGGGACAACAGATGTCCTATAAGCCTGCCTTCTTCTCGTAGCTATGATGACAAATTATCGTAGTGGAGGATTGGCCTTACATCGATAACGACTTTCGCAGTGATCCGAATATGCCACTCCCAGAGAGGGAGGATTATGATGATGGAGGTAAAAGCCAAAACAAATATTTTTTTGATGTTTTTTTATTGTTTTTGAGATATATGTGTTCATGACATTTCAATTTTAGAAATGCAAATGTTGGACTAGAACACCTTGCCAGGTTGTCCCCAATTTCCAGGTGCATTGCTCGGCAGTTCGAGGTCACTCCTTGTCAGGAGTGAAGCGACAATGAGGAGGAGATCATGCAGAACCTTGAGGGATTGACCCATGGGATCCCAGAGTATGCTCGAACGGGTGATGTCCCATGCCAGTATCAGAGGCATATGGTGGGGGTATCAGATTGGATCTGGCAATGACTAACTAGCGTAGTCTGAGTAGTTACATGCTATCATGAGCATCATGTTGTTTAGTGCTTAGGTCTAGCATTCCACATTTTTTAGGCCTGCGAGCCACTGATGTATTTGAACACACAAATTATTTTTGGGGGTTTTGATGTATGACAAACATTATCGACATATATATGTGTGTGTGTGTGTGTGTGTGTGTGTGTGTGTGTGTGTGTGTGTGTGTTTGTGTAGATATATGTATACTTCCTTGCTTATTGTGGTACAAATGTTTTGTATTTTGAGTTTTTACATGTTTCGCAAATGTCTATCCAACACATAATTAGCTAATGCATATGTTAATGTATTCATGTGTCTAGGAATATGATGATATGTAATGTAATCAAAATTTCTCTCCAATAGATGAATACATAGATACATTCTCAATATATGAGGGTATTTGATAGAATATTCCTCGTTGAGTTGAAGGACAACAAGTTGTGAATCAAGGTTGACAACCAATTCGTGGATGCCAAGAGTGATAACTTCTGACAACAATTCAATAGCTGCGCTATACTTAGCGATGTTATTAGTTGTTCGACCTCGAAAAATACCTTGAAGATCAATCAACTCACCATGGGGGTCATAAATGGCCATGTCGTGGATGATAGATTCCACGTACTACGGAAAGCACAATTAGTGAAACTGATGCGAGGAGACACTGACATCTACAAAGCAAGCAGAAACATAATAAACAGGAAATTTTGTTATAAACAACACACCAAACCACACTGTACAAAAATGAATAACACACTATTTTACAAAAGTAACCATGCAAGATGACCTAAGCATAGTAATTTTTGAGATAAAACCCATTCTAGGGCTTGTCTAATAGATTGCCTCATAATCAATAAGCGCATAGGCCCCTTTCTGTAACACATGTTTAACAATGTTGGGCCTATGCCACATGGGTTCGAACTTTCCTGCCCCCAACTTATCATTAGCCTGATCAGACAGAAGAACCAAACCGCCCTCAGAAACATTTTGAGGAGAGACAAACTAAACAAAATGGGATTTGACCCAATTTTTCTGTGCTTCGATGACCAAAGCAGCAAGACGGTGAGTCTCATCCATTCATTCTAGGTACAAAAGATGCTCTTCCTGAGGTGAGGTATCGGGGAGAAGTTCGATAGCTAGCTTGAGAGATGGAATTTCACACTCAATAGGTAAAGTTGCTTGCAGACTATAGACTAGCTGGAATGGTGTGAATCCAACTGTGTTCTTGGTCAAGGTTTGGTAAGCCCACAGAGCTGAAAAGAGCATGAGATTCCAATTTGACTTGTACATGCCAATGGTGTGCTGAAGCATCATTGTTATAGACATTTTTGGGCACTTCAACCCCAATCATGTCCATAAACTGAGGGCTCCTAAGTCCCTAAAAGTGTTGCTTCACTGCCTAAAGGAATAAGGTCAGCTGATTACATCATCTCCCAGAAGTTCTCCACTAAAAACTGCTCATAAATGGTCAAAATTGGACCATACTGAAAACCCAGTGCAGAGGGTGTGATGCATATCACCTTCGCAGTGTATAAGGTGTGATGCATGCTGAATTGCTCCACTGTAAGGTGCGATGGTCGAGAATGGACAAATGGCAGGGACAAAATGCGAGGTGGAAGATCATGGAATCTTCCAGAAGCTTCCCCTTTGACACTTGCCTCTTTGTTTTCGACCAGGGATGAGTAAAAGATCATCATTCTCTAAGTGGAAGCAGGAACTATCAGAGAGAGGACACTAATCAAGATCCTAGAAGATGACTCACCTCTCTGTAATCATCTATATATGGACCCCTCATCACAGAGATCCAGAGGCTGGAATTTTGTATATTATAGAGAAGTGCTATTGGTTTTCTGGTGTACATTCATAGTGTTGGGTGATCTAAGATTTGCTTGAGGTGAAGAAGGGCTTTCTAGTTGGAGGATGATGCTGGGTCAAAACATATGGTTGTAATCCTCTTGCTACTTTTCATCTTAATAAATTTATTCAAGTTTTCCTCCATATTCTTGTGTACTTGTTTATATATGCATTTGTATGGTTAACACACATCTGGTCTTGTGTTATTTATGAATATAGATCTTTGTCCTTCGATAGTAGTATGTTGCTGTGATTCCATAGGTGCTCTTTGAAGCTGGGTATATGAAGAAGAAGCGGCGGAGCTCTATCAGGAAGGAGAGGAAATCAAGCGCAAGACTAAGGTTGGTCTCCTTGGTTCCCCTCTTGTCTATTTTCATAAAGGAAAACAAAAGTAGATTTTACTTGTTTGTTTCTAAGATAGCTACCAGTCTTAGTGGGAATAGCAGCATCCGAGTGGACACTATTCCTGGTAACAAAATGGTGACTCCACTGGGGAGCGACTAGATTGTTTGTTAGCCTATCTATCTTTGTTTCCTTTATAAACTTACAGACGGAGCCTGAAGCCAAGTCAGCTAGCCTTCGAACTACATTTGTTATACAAATGCAAAGTAGATCGATGCTGCATCAGTCTATCTCCGGGATTTGTTTATGAATTGAACAATTGATCTGAAAACAGTCTTATTTCCCTAAGTGGTGGCTCTAGTAACCTCTTTAGATCACCCCTATGTTTTACATATACTGGACATTACTTACTCGGCCTAAATCCATGAATTGAATTGCAAACCGTGAGTGAAAACTTGTTTAAAGTATCGCACTGGTACCAACGCACCCTGCCTTCAAGGCAGACTGTATGCATCACACTTCCCGAGTGCAGTAGGTGCGCTGCATACTGAATTCACAATGTGACAGGTGCGATGGTCAGGGAAGGTTAACTTTACCTTCAGACTGTGGTTTTTTCTCATTGTTTTTAGTCATATTCAGGAGTTTTGCTGCCTGTGGTCAGTGTATTTATATGAAAACCTTTTCTTGCATTATTCCGCCTCCTTAGTGAAAAGAATTGTAAGTGTTTTTATGTATTGTGCGTCATTTTCAGTTCTCTTTTGCAAAAAAGTAGCATAGTCGAACTGTCGTTTCTGGAATCTGAAAGTGTCGTAGCTGTCGTTTTCAGTTTTAGAAAACAATCCCATTGTTTATGATAGTCGATTATACAGTTACTATTGCATATGATTTGAATTAATAGTTTTTAAAGTGTCGAAAAGCAATTTTCATTTCAAAATCGCAAAGTGTTTTTCTTACCTTCACTTCATTTTGAAAAGAAATTTGTTGAGTATTGTCACTTTGAAAATAATTCAGATTTGCACATAGCTTTATTATCATCATTCATACATTAAGAAGGCTGAAAACAAATACATGCATGTGCATTTGTATTTTGACTGCTTGGTTTGATTTAGGATAGTGCATTTAGGATGTGCTCTGTGCTTTGTGCTCTTTGCTGAAATATTCTTAACTTTCTTTCCTTAGAAGCTGGCGTTTTCATTGCCGAAAGAAGATTAAACGTTTGTTTATCATCTTAGACTTCATTTTAGGAACTGTATACACATCACGCGGTGAACCTGAAAGGCAAATTTTTAAGCAAGATCAACTTAAAATAAATTTAATGAATCTAACAACGCTTTGGAACCTAACGCACAACATCTAGAGGTCTAGGCTAGAGACGTATTCCGACGTCGTAAAACATGGTAACTGTTGTTTTCATTGCTGGTTGGGTGATTCCTCCACTCTGAGACAATCAGTGCCAGTACGAACTTGTGCTCCCACGTACTGTCGAGTATATTTTGGGAGACCACAATAGGCTGCATCCTTTATCCTTAGGAAGCCGTGTCTGCCACCCTATCGATCGCAATGCACGAACACAACATTCGGAAGATGATTGTCTACGTAAAGTATTCTGCAGTTTTACGATTGGTTGTAATCTCTCTGCCTAGATCTCCAAGAAGTCCATTTTTCTCCTTTTCAGACTCCTTAAAGGAAAAGGTCCTCTAAGAACTTGTCACTTCAGGCTCAATAAAAATCGAAGGTGACTAGAGTCATCTTTTGTTTTTTCTCGACTCTTTAAAATTGAAAAAACAAGTTGTGTCAAAGCGTCTAAAATTCATTTAATTCGAAAAACTTTTTTCCCTCTTATTTTGAGTCGATCAAGTAATCCGCAATCGTGGAAGAAAGTCAATCAAAACCCCGTCGTTCGCGGAGACTTACGAGTCAAACGTCGTTGACTCCGGAAGGGAAACCATTCTGGATGAAGCGAACTCGTTTGACCGGATCAAAGTCCCCTAGGTTGGTTGGAGCAAGCACTCCAATATCCTCAGAGATTCCGGTTACTCCAAACATTTCTGGTGTCCCAGCCTCTACAGAAGAAATTCCGCAACAGCAAAAGGACATTACAACTGATCCTAGTGTGATGGTTAACACTTCTATTCCTGAATCGGCTCCGTCTATAGCCGATTCAGAATGTGTTACTCCCCAACCGACTGTTGCTGCAGAACTTACATCTTCTTCGGCACCAAAAATATTTTACATACCTGACGGCCTGCCTCTTCCTCCCGGATTGATTTCCATAGAAGCGATTGTGGAAGATCCTCCATCTAGCACTCCAACGCAACTTGGAGCTGGGATCGCCCTGTATCCTTCTTCATCAGAAGATATTCACTCACCATTGGAAGTTCCTGAAGAATTGCTGAGGAATATTTTGGATAGGCTCAATATGTCTGAACAACCATCAACATCAAGGACTGTGTTACCCGACATAGCAATAGCAGAAGCTCCTTCTGATATTTTGACAATGTTCTCCGGCATGCCATCTGTCCCACCGAGCTTTCAATCACTGGATGGAGTCCATCCAAGGGCTATTTCGACAGTATGGATTGTTCCCGTTTGTTCGTCTGGAATTATATTTGGAATCTCTTACGTTGAGTCTCAACCAATTGATCCGTCACAAGGTCAATTTGGGAAAACTGGTCCCCAAAGGAAAATCATTCCTTTGAGTACTAGATTACCATCGTATGGAGGGTCGTATACCCTTTCATTGCCTTCCTCGGAAGGACAACCATGCATGAATTTACAACAAAATTTGGGTTATGCTAGAATCACAACTAACGGTTTGGTGCCAATCCTGCCTCAACAACCAAGAGTTGTATGCTCAATACAACAAAGTTTACCTATGACAAATATCCCCACTACGCTGGCTATTGTGGCAGTATCGCAAGTACAAGCGTCACCTGTTTTATGCCAACCTCAAGTTTCGCAGGTTGTAATGCAGCAATCTCTTGTACCTACGACACAACCGCAATCACCAACTAGTGGAATGGCACAGGTTCAAATGGGGAACACCAACCCCCATCTTTTTCAAACAGTCAGTACTGGACAACAGCCCATGACTTCACAGCCATGGCTGGTGCAATACCAACAACCGCAATTCCAGCAGGCTTACCAAGGATATGAGGAACAAGTCTTTGCAAGTAATGGGCAGTCATATCAACCATATCATAATGGTTATGCCCATCAACCTTACCAAAGTTACCAACATCAAATTTATTATGCTGGTATGCAAAGGCCGATGGCTCAAACAATTCTATCTTATCCTGGGTATGCCCAACCAAGCCTGAATCAACAGTTTCCTTTTGTAGCAACTTTAGAGTTACTAGATCTAAGCCGACTAACGAACGATCCAATTGCCTATGCCCCTTGGTGGCCGGCAATTCCACATAAACTTTTGTCTGATATTCCTAAATTTAATGCAAATCTGGGTGAAGACCCATCGAATCATGTGATGACTTTTCATCTATGGTGTTCGTCAAACACTTTCAATGATGATTTGATTCGGCTTCACCTCTTTCAGCGCACATTAACTGGTCCGACAACAAAGTGGTATATCGAACTGCCTAGAGCTTCATTTGATAACTTCAGTACCCTAGCCACAACCTTTTAAACACATTTTCAGCTACCTATAAGGTACGAAATAGGAACTAAGCTACTTACCAACTTCAAGCAAACAACAACCACTCACATATCCGATCATATTCATGAGTGGCGACGCCGTTGTAGAATGGTAAAAACGTATGTTCCTAATCAGCTATTGGCTGAATGGTTTATTAAGTCGTTGTTACCCGCTATTACAGAAGATGTGGCAAAGGGAGGAGTCGTCACTGAAGAGCAAGTTATTGCTCGTGCACAATATCTAGACTTGATCTATACTCATTCTGGCACGCTCTACGATAAAATCCCTAGTGCTCCTAGACAAAAAATTTCCATTCCTCCGCCTCCTAAATCAAACAAAGACTCTCATGCCAGCAATGGTGTGATAGGTATGACAAGCACTAAAACCGCAAAGGCTACATCGAAAAAGGCCCGCACGGTTTTGAGTCAAAATGCAAATGAGGAACTTCTAGCCTTGGAAGTAAATGCCGTGTCGAAAGACAAAGGCAAAGAACCCAAGCAACCAGGAGGCAAGAAGAAAAAACAAGGGAAGAAGAAAAACCAGAAGCAATCATCTCCTAAAAAATCTTCTGCAAACCCTTCTGGGGATAAGAAACCAAGAAATCCATGCAGTATATGTGAAGAGGATCATTGGACCAGAGAATGTCCATATAAATATGAACTTAGAAAATTCTTCAAAAGTTCAAAAACCTCGGCTATATTGACTGATCCATTTCCAAACCCAAGAACAAATTTGGTTGCTAGCGAAAATGCTTCCCTGTCCTAAGTGCTAATGTTGTCAGTTTCAAAGCAACTGAATGATGCTCTGATATTGACAAGGAGTAAAGATTACGGGAATCCACAGATGTTTAACAACAAGGATAATGATCAACCTAGTAGTTGAACAACAACTTTAACTGAAGTCATGCCACCCATCATTCCTGAATTAACAATAAAACCACCAAATGGAGTAGTACACAAATCGACGTTTAATCCTCATTCCCGAGTAGCACAACACTATAATATAGTGGAGGATTTAGCCCAATCGCGCTCCGCGATGTCAAATCTTTAGGTACTGCAAAATTGCCCCTCCCAAAAGCAGGCTTTATTATCAGCAATAGGTGGGATTGACCCAATGGATTCCAATCTTGTATCCTTTAATCACAAAGGATATGACCATCAGGTTCCAACTCAACTAGCTTTCCTCATTCAAGTGAAAGCCCTCAACAAAACTGTTCATGGAACAATTATTGATGAGGGGGCATCCACATGTATCATGTCGATGAGTTGCTGGAAAACTCTAGGGTCTCTATCCTTGTCGCGATCGTCGACGACATTGAAAGTATTTGATGTACAAACATACACCCCGTATGGAGTATTAAGTAACTTGCAAGTCGAACTGGGGGGAAAAACAGTAGAAATCGATGTTGAAATCATCGACAGAAACCTCGATTACAACATCCTACTAGGAAGACCCTGGATATATGCTATGGCAGCCGTTGTGTCAACCTACTTTAGGAAAATTGCATTTCCATCCCAAGGAGGAATTACAATCATCGACCAACAAACTTTCTCCCCAACAGTTTGCAAGTTACGGGAAGCATTCTGATGATCCATGGAATCCCTAGCATGCTTCACAATATTAGAGTAGGCCTACTAAAAGACCCTACGTTAATGGGAAATTTTACCCTACCGCCTCCTACAAATTTGGCAGAAGTGGCTAATGTAGGAACCTGCAATATGATATCTCCCATTCAAAAGATGTCAGAAAATGATGTTAAAATGGATCATCTGCAAGTTTTGCCTCTAACCCCACTGGAAATATTATAGCAATCAATGTTTTCAACATGGGAGGCAAACCCGCATCAATGCTCGTCAAGCGTATGGATAGATAGGTTTAAGTAATATGGCACCCCTTCAGATCCTTGGTCGCAAGTACACTCTACAGACGAAGGAATCGTTCGAGCGATGATGATTGATGGGGCACCATGGGAAGATTACCACCATCATTCCCATCTTGTGAACTAGAAAGAAGATAATTCCGGTAACCTACACCATCCTTCAGTATTTGACTTTCTGGCGAATACTGTAAATATGGTGGATTCTGAGAGAAACCTATCCAATATCGAAGAGACTACTGCCATAAATATCTCAACCAAAACAGATGTTGTAGAGAATATTCATGTTGGCAAATCTTTTTCTTCTTCAGAACTAGAAATATGTAGCGCTCTCTTTCGCAAGTTTAGAGATGTCTTTTCTTGGTCATATGATGAAATGCTAGGTATTGACTTGAGCATAGTTGAACATGAAATTAAGATGTATCTAGATGTCAAACCGGTACGACAACGGCTACGGCAGGTGCACCCCAAAAAATTTGTTGCCATCAAGGCGGAAGTTGAAAAACTCCTCCATGCTGGTTTCATTTACCCCATTCCTCTGACCAATTGGGTATCGAATATTGTTCCTGTGATGAAAAAACAAGGAACCATTAGAGTGTGCGTCGATTATAGGGATGTAAATCAAGCTTGTCCAAAGGACAACTACCCTACACCCTTTATTGACCAGATAATTGATGAGTGCGCCGAATGCGAAATATTTTCATTTATGGATGGATTTTCCGGGTATAATCAAATAAATATTCGCCCACAGGACCAGTCAAAGACTGCATTCATCTGTCAATGGGGCACATTCACATATCGCAAGCTACCCTTTGGTTTAAATAACGCAGGGGCAACGTTTCAGAGAGCAATGAACTATGCTTTCCATGACATCAAAAACATCTTTCAACCATATCTCGATGATCTCCCAGCTTATTCGTGAAAGCGGACCGATCATCCACGCCATTTGAGAGCGATATTTCTACGTTGTCGACACTACAAGATACGACTCAATCCACATAAATGCGTGTTGTGTGTCAGGTCTGGTCGTTTACTTGGCTTCGTAGTCTCGAAGGATGGGATTAGTCTCGACCCTTGCAAGGTTCAGGCAATCATCAATTTGCCTCCACCTTCAAACTTGCTTCAGATTTAGAAACTCCAAGGGAAAGCAAACTTCCTTAGGAGGTTCATTCCAAATTATGCCGAACTAGCTAAAGGTTATACTCGTCTATTGAAAAATAAGTGCCCTTCGTTTGGGATTAGGTCGCACAAGCTTCCTTTGATGCTTTAAAGCAATCTCTAATACAAGCGTCATTAATGTATGCTCCTGATTATCAAAAAGACTTTAACCTATATCTGGCTGCAGCAGATACAACCATAGCAATGGTTTTAGTTCAAGAAGACAATGGACTTGAACATCCTATATATTATTTAAGCCGAAACTTAAATGATATGGAAATGAAATACTCCTACGTTAAAAAGCTCGCCCTCACAACTGTTCAAGCGATACAGAGATTTTGACACTATGTCCTCTTCAAGAAAACTACCATTTTATCATATTGCAGCCCCATGACTTATATATTGTTGCGACAGTTTCTGGGGGGAAAATATTCAAAATGGATAGCAATTCTACAAGAGTTTGATCTGGAATTCAAAATATCCAAATCAAAGAAAGCCCTTGTATTCGCGGAGTTACTATGCGATCTCCCATCATCGTCCAACGATGCAACGTCCGAACAAGCAATTGTGGATGAAAATTTGTTTCTGATATCTTCAAGCGATCTGTGGTACAAAGATATAATCATCTATCTCTAGACACAAACATATAGGCCTAATACCTCATGCTTCGAACAACGCGTATTTGATACCAAGCAAAAGACTACGTGATCGTTGGTCATACTCTTTATCGCCGTGGTATCGATATAGTTCTGCAGAGGTGCCTCACCTATGAGGAGGCTGAAAAAGTCCTGAATGATTGTCATTCAGGTGCATGTGGGTGGCATCAATCTGGTTATGCCACGGCGCTAAATTTTTTTCGAGCATGATACTTTTGGCCAACAATGTTCAAATATTGCATAACCGCAGTCAGAAGTTGTCATGCTTGCCAAATTTTCAATAGCAAAACCAGAAGACCACCCGCACCGCTGCAACCAGTAGTAGCTGCTGGGCCATTCGCCAAATGGGGCATAGATTTCATGACATGTAACCCCACCTCAGTCGGGGGGCATGTGTATATCATAGTCGCATTAGACTATTTTACCAAATGGTTCGAGGTGATGCCTACATTAAACAACAGCGGCGAAACAGCTGCCCTTTTCTTTTTAATCACGTAGTCTCCAGATTCAGCGTTCCACAGGCCATAGTCACAGATCATGGATCGCATTTTCATGATCACTTGATGGTTGAGTTGGCTACCAAATTAGGACTATCCCACGACAGCTCTAGTCCGTATTATCCGCAAGTTAATGGACAAGTTGAGGAAATCAACAAGGTCTTAAAGCACATGCTACAAAGGATGATCGGAGTCCACAAATGGGATTGGAACCTAATCCTATACTCGACCTTGTGGGCATACTAGACATCGGTAAGAAATGCAACCAGATTCACACCTTTTCAACTTGTGTACGGTCTGGAAGCAATCTTACCTGTTCAATGTGAAATCTCGTCCCTCAAACTCACAGTCGACCTTCTCCCCAGAACCTCAGAAGAAGAGGCTGGTTTCTTAAAAATAATACAATTGGATGAAACACTTCATGATGCAGCTTCGGCTAATGAAGCTCATAAGAAACAAGTCAAAGCACAGTTCGACAAGAATGTCAAACCTTGCATCTTCTCACAAGGTGACCTGGTCTTACTTTACGACCAGGAACACGATAAGTTGGGAGCAGGGAAATTCAAATCATTATGGATGGGTCCCTATATTTTTAAGCGAGTATTAGCAAAAGGAGCCTACAAGTTGATGGACTATGATGGGATTCCACTGGCGCAACCTCGCAACAGGTTGTACCTCAAGCGTTACTATGCTTGATTTCGCGTAGTAATCCTCATGCTTTTGTTACATTTTTGTTTTCGCCAAGAGCATTTATTTTGGTCAAGCAATCCTCTTTTTGCATTCGTTACAGATGTCAAACCCAATGGAATCATTCGTTGGATATGCCGACAGAGCAAGTCGTAGTTCGCGGAACCTGTCTTCTGTGGCATGGGCCATTTTCAATCCCATCGGCGAGTTAGTAAGTTTTAGAGGAGTGTGTATTGGTCGGTCTATGAACAATATCACTGAGTACAGTGCATTGATAGAACTACTCTTTGATGCCATCACACATGGCATATGCCGACTTATCGTCAGGCTAGACTCATAGCTCATCATTCTACAACTCACCGACATCTACTTTGTACGAAATCTAGCTATCTATCGCATGTTCCTAAGGGTCAAAATTTTGGAAAGACAGTTCGATTTCATCCAATATCAACATATTTCTAGAAGTTTAAACACATTAACAGACTCATTGGAAAATTATGTGTTAGATAGACATTTGCGACATTTATAAAAAGAAGCATCACATCAATATATGCAGCAGGATCATGTAACTTAACCAAAGTAAAGCTCCGAAAATCAAAAATATATTTCATAACTATTTATAGTTTATACATAATGTTCTGTAACCAAGCCAAAATCAGTCAAATGACCCAAAACTCAAAATTCTAGGGGGCACCCTAGTCTAATGATGCTAGTGATAACAAGTCACCGCCTGTGCAATCATGCGTAAAAGCCTGGTCCATCGACTCGGCACTCCAGTAGTATGTCGCTGCAACCGCAGAGGCAGCTCGTCGGTCCTCACATCTAGGATACCAAGGGTAAGACCCTCGATCTGGTCCTGTAGTGCTAAAACAGTCTTGAGCACATCAAGGTCGCGAAGGATAGCCCTCCCCACAACCTCTCATGTTGGAGCAGCCGCTGGGTCTCTGTAGCTTACTGCCGGTCGAACTAGTCCAAAATCTGCATGAGCACATGAGTTTTGATTAGACTTGATCATAAGAACATTATAAAGAACAATGAACAGAGATATGGTCAGAAGAATTACCCATGGCACCCCACTGCTCGCCAACCGGCAACACCAAATCCGGATCACCCAGAAATCCATACCAGCATATGGGAACCTGGCATAAACCATCTCCTGACGATCGAACCACTCGAAGAAAGTATCAGAAAAAGAAATATGGGGCTGGCCCGCATGTTGAGACATGAGGTCAACCCATCTCTGCATCTGTGGTTCAGTCGATGGAGGTAGGCCAAGTGAAATGTACTAAGGCTGCATCAGTGGGATTCTCTCCAAGGCGAAAGCGGTCAAAATAGAACCATAACCAAAGTTCTTGGATCTTCCGCTTTTCACCTTGGTCAATTGTTCTTTCATCATAGAGAGTACTGCATCACACCAGTTGAACACCTTCAGTTCAAGGCATTCCAAAGCATACTGCATGTAAGACCTGTTAGCTATGTGAAGAGCAGAACTACCAGCCAGTCTAGCAAAAGTGAATAGAATGGTCTGCAAGGGCCAGTCAGTGACATCTCGGATATTGATCTTGCCTTCCATGCTCAACTGAGATCCTTCTCTATAGTGCCGGTGAATGTATTCTCTCATAGACTCACCCCCACAGGCGGAGCCTGATAATGAGAGAGGGGCACCATGCCTCAATAAACTGGTTAGAAAATAGATATCTACGATAGTCAAGGGGATTTATTTGCCCCTAATCGGGAACACCTAGTTGATAGGATCCGAGGCATTGAGGAAATATTGCAACAAATTGATTTGTTGCCTCATTCTAGAGATACGGAAAAACTTCAACAAGCCACAGTTCCGCAATGCAGCTATTATGCCCAGATCATGTAAAGCAACATCATCCTCTTCTTCATGCTCGCGTTATCACCATGTAACAACCATTTTTCTCCGATGAATCTCTGAAAAACAAACAAGAGAGGAGTTAGGATCTTCATTTGGTAAAAAACAGGCAAAAATCCATGAGAAAATTGTGCAAAAACTTTCCTCCTTGCGCCCATGGCACCCCAGTAAGTGTATTGGGAGCGATGCATACTGACTAGTCAGTGAGAAGACCAGTATGCATCGCACCTTTCGATTAAGGAAGGGTGCGATGGTCCCAGGGTGAGTTATTCAAACCCCAGAGGCTCAGCAGAACAAGGAAACAAGCTCAGAATTCAAAATAAAAGGCATGCAATTGAAGAGCACAATTTTAGCTCCTACCTGGTCCAAGCGGCATCAGGAATCAT